>LN483386.1:525175-623689 GCA_900002565.1 Culicoides sonorensis | reverse complement strand
AAATTAAAAAAAAAAAAAAATAAATTAAACCAGAACACAGACATTGAATTTAACTTACTGTTGGATAACAGTCTGAACAATTCCAAGAATATCCACGACGTTTTGGCGACTTTTTCAATGGTGGATCCAGGCAATGAAAATGGTAGTATTTTAAACAATCATCACATCTAAAAAAATAGATTGTATGAATTTTAATGAATATAAATTTTAATATAAAATATTTTTACCTGACTAGATTTTGAGCGGTTCCTGCAAGTTGACATACATCACACAGACCTTCGGCCAATGTAGCTGAACTGTTTGCTTGTGGAGGGATCGATGATGACGTTTGTAGACTTTTTCGATCATTTTCAAGAGCTGATGTTGATTTTCGTTTAATACCACGAGGAGATTTGTTTTGATTGACTACCTTTTTTCGTATTAGTGACTTTAATTTTAAGAAAAAAATAATTAATAGTTAATTTAAAACTTATTTTCCATTAAAATCAATTTACCGTTGGTATACTTGAAGGAAGAGCATTAGTTCCTTCATGTGATTCAACAGAATTTGTTTGACTAAGTAATGGTAATACTGGCGGTGGATCATTGCTGTCTGATGGTACATAAAATAATTGTGGCATCGAGTCTGTGATTGGTTGTCCAGCTGGTCTTGGAATCGCTTTAAACTTATAATGAAAGGAAATTGTAATTAATTTTTTTTTTTTTGAATTTTATTTAATTACCTTAATTTTAATACGTGGCTGTTCAACTAGAGTTGCACTCACATGATTTTGACTTGGCACTGGTGGTGCAACACTGGATTCAACAAGTGGTTTTTCCATATCCAAATGTTTTTTCTTTCGTTTCCTTTTAATTTTGTGCTCCTTCGATGTTGATGCCTCTGAATCAATTCCATTCTTATTTCTATGTTTTTCCTTGTGCTTTTTCTTTGGTTTGTGCGATCCAGTTTCAGATCCATTGTTTCCATTGATCATCACAACGGGTGTGACAGATGTACTTACAGCTGCTGCTTGTGTTATACTTTCAGCATTAAAAAGTGAGTTTTTAGATAAAAATGAGGGACTGGTTGATGACAAAAGCATTTCAGATGAAACTAAACTTGTTGATGGCTGTTGTGACGCTGATAATGCATGAGATTCATTTTCTAGTGAGTTTTTCTTTTTTCTACCTTTCTTCTTCGAAGGTTTATGATCTGCTTTTTCTTGTTCAGGTATGTTATTAATTGGACTGGTTGGTGTTGAATTAGGCACCAATTCTGAAGAGTACTTTTGATTGTCTAAATTAACAGACATTTTTATTTTAGGTGAACGTTTAGTTGGTGAAGTAACTGCTTGTCTCGACAAATCCAGGGGAGTACTATTCGGACTTTTTGGTGTTAAATCAATCACTAATTCATTTGTGGTTGACGAAACATTTGACATTCGTTTTTGCTTTGAGATTTGTTTGGGTGTGTATGATTTGCGTTTCCTTGCTTTCGCTTCTTTTGAGTTTTCAGACGTCATTATTGGTGTTATGGTAACTTCAGGTTCTTCTTTTGTTGTCGGTCCATTGGTGTGTTCAATTTTGGTAGGACCATTTGTCATTTTCATTGCGTCACTTTTTCGTGGTGACTTGATTTGTCTTGGTGTATTTGTACCAGATTTCGATTTTTCGCTTCCACTCCTAAAATCTGTAAGAGATTCATCAAAGTCAGCTGGTAATATTTGTCCATCTTTACTGTAACGTATTCTAGATCGTCTTGGTTGTTTCGGAATAATTTCTGGTTTAAAATCATCATCAGATTTGTCACACTCCGAACATTGCCATCCATATAATTTGCATTTTTTCGGATGTCGTGTCAATGGTGGATTTAAACATCCAAGATGATAGAATAATTTACATGTGTCACATTTTGCCAGCAAATGTTGATCATTCATCTTCTTACAAATTCCACATTCGTTTAGAACAATGCCTGATGAATCTACTAAAGCTTTTGTTGGTGTACCGGATGAAGTTGACGCTTGGGTACTCAAAACTCGACCATTCATTTCTCCGTGGCCAACTGAAACGAAGTTACTCAAGGGAAAACCTACACCCATTTTAAGAGCAGCTGCTGTTGGCACCGCCGTCCGACGAATTGGAGGTGATACTGGTGATGAGATTGCTTTTGGCACAGTGACGGGTTTTCCTATATTATCTACTACGGTAAGTTGCTTATTCGGACATAAAGCTAGTATTTGATAGTGTAATTTTTCAATCGTTGTCTTCAATTTGTAGTTTTTTTCTGTGACATTATCGTTGCTTTTTAAAATATCATTATACTTATTACGTAATGTTTGTTGTTCTTCTAGTAATCGTCTGTTCAACGAAATTTGTTCATGCAATCTTTTCTTAATATCTTCCATGCGATTTGTTCGATCTAAATAATACCCAACAAATTCCACACTAAATGCAGGAGGAATGTGCCATTTTTTGTTAATTTCAGTCAATGTTGCTATTTGTGCTTGTTCAAATTCCATGGCAGCCGCATTAATGCCCATCAATTCAGTTTTCTTTATTAAAGTACGTACAGCAGATGCACTTGATTGTAATAATCTTGGCATTTTTTGTGTTGGAACCCATGGTTCTGGCTTATTTGCTTTTGTCTGCAAATATTTTCCTCGATGCTTTTTTAGCTTCCTTTCAATTCGTTGTTGTGCCATATTTGTTGCTATTTCAGACTTTTTACTCTCACGCTCCTTCACACATTGCTCATGTTGCAATTTCCACGTATAAAAATTACGTTTTCGTTTTTTCACTAGCGTCTTATCGGAATGCATTTTGCAGTGTGCATAAAATGGATCGACTTCTTCAAAGTGTGTTTCTGAAAGAAATCCAGCGGCTTGGGCACATGTAACATGAAAATATGTTTTACACATTCCAGCATCACAGCCAATACAAACACCAGTCTGAGCAAAACGAGAATCCTCACATAGACTACAAGTCTTGGCACCCCATCTATTGTATTGCATTTCAAATAGTGTCACATTACTAAGGGAATCTACATCGCCGAAAGCAACTCCAGGCGCATATAAAGCGCATACTAAATGGACCTGGAATTTAAATGAATGGTATTAAATTGATTATGATAAACAAAATATTTACATACCCATCTACCACAATCAGTTTCCTTGAAAACTCCTCCTTTATTTGGACAGAGTTCACAATCCAAATCCGTTAAATCTGCTCTACATGCTTCACAAAACCACGGTTCAGTACTACATGATGATGCAGTACTTGAAATACTATTCGACTCTGTGATGCCATAACAGCCTTCGTGTACTGTGACACCACAATTATCACATTCAACAATCTCATTACTATCGTCACTTCGATCACCCAAACACACGCAACAGATTGGTTTACGTGGAATAGCTACCTTTGTCTCATGTGACTCATCTCTTTTTGTTTCAAGTATACTAAGCAAATTAATTGTTGCCTCATCATCAGCAGATTTTGTTGTTTTTTTATCTCTAGTTTCCACAAGAAGATCCTCTAAATCACTTCCAGAACTTTCATCGTCTGATTCACTTCCACCACTTTTACTCCCATCACCATCATCGTCCTCCGAATTAAATTCATTATCACTGTCATCTTGTTCGGGAGGCAAAAAATCACTGTCACTACTTTCCTCATCTAAATCAAAATCGAGTAAGGTCTGTGTCGTAAGATGGTTATTTAAAGCAGCTAATCGGCGTTCTTTCCTTCGTGGTTCCATGAAAACGACTCAAAGAGTCAAATTACCCTCTTTCAATGCAAATACTTTATTTTTGACTGTCCTCGGTGTGTTGTATGATAATCATACAGCAATGCAATTATCTCTGCAAATTAATAAAAGAAAATGTTGCACTTTTTTATTGTATATCACTCCACTCGCATAGATTGCATAGATATATGTATGTATATCGCTAATGAAGAGAAAAAAAATGAGAGGTGGTCGCACAATTTTATCAACCTTTTCTTTAAAATTAATTCAATACTTAATCAAAAATTTGTCTTTTTACACTTGATCATGCTTAATTGATTGTTATTTAGCTCACATTTAATAGTTTACACACCACTTACATGTTAATTTTGTGGAAAATGTGGACAACTTTTTTTTTTGTACAATGACAAGAATGCTTCCAATTTTTCTTTTTCACATTTCATGTGGAAATTACCACAAAACTTATTAAAAATATCACAATTTTCTTAGGAAATACACTTGTTCTACAAAATTTCATGCAATTGGAATTTGTTTTGGGGATAAATTTGTTAAATTTTAATGAAAACGCTTCAAAGAGGTTTTATATGAACTAAACTCCTCGGCACTATGGCTTTCATTTGACAATTGCAGAGGTGGACAAACAAATTTAAAGGAGCATCTAAAATTGTACTTTATGTGCTTATTGGGTTTAACGGTCAATTTTTCAAAACAGAATGGAATTGATGGAAAATGGATTTCCAAAATTGACACATGACATTTAAAATTTACAAGTACTTCAAGCATCTAGAAATTTTCAAAGAGAAGAAAAGTAAAATTTCATTACAAATAAACGCGATTTTTTTATCAAAAGTTATACAAAAGTAAGTAAAGAGTGATTGTGAATAAAAATAACATGAAATTTCCAAGATTTAATCAAATAACAGCAGAAAAAAACAAATTTGAATTTCCCAAAGAAAAATGGCTATTCAAATTTTCTATATCACACATGACATACACACACATACAGACATTCATACAATGTCATATACGTATAAATAAAAATATCACACATTAAAATTTTTGAAAACATTTTTTTTTTTTTGAAAATTAAAAAAAAATGCTTTATCTCAAGGACTTATTAAAAGTTGTAGAATGCGATCGTGTTGAATGCAAATATTATAATATTCAAATTCAATTTTTTTGTTTATATGCTGCTTTGTTTATTTTACGATACAAGTAATGATTATTCTTGGACTGAACTCTAAAAAAAATTGAATTACGAAAATAATTTATGATTTTGGATCTTTGAAAGACAAAACACAAGTTTGAGAGCTTTATCAAAATTCAAATTCATATTCATTATTACAATCATAGTAAAACAGTAAATTGAATATTCAATCAAAGTCAAAAAAAAATATCGATTGCACTTTGAACTTTTTTTTTTAATATTTATAAATTTAAAGTATTTTGTAATTTTGTGAAATAAATGTAATTAACGTTGCGCGTGTGATTTATATGCATGTACATTAAATTAATGATAATGAAACAGAAAATGTCATCGATAGACCTCCCTTTTGTTTACATTGCAGGAGATCTTCTAATGTTTTTGTTTTATTTTATTTACAGAATCACCATCGTTGTTAATTCCAAAAATAAATAAAAAATTCAACACCAGTGAAAATAAAAGAAAAATTTAGTCAAGAAGGAGATAAATAATCAGTGATTATCATGCACATAAACAATCCAGATGCACTAAGGAACTGGCTAACAGTCATTCTTGAGCCACTGTAAGTATATTTTTTTTGTCTTATTTTTATTGAAATTTAATTTTTTTTGGACATTGGCATTTAAAATTCTAAAGTTTATTCAAAATTAAACAAAAAGACATAAGACAAAAAAATATCAATATTAATAAAATGCTTGTATTTCACGTACACGTACTACAGATTTTTTTTTGAAAGTAAAAGTAGGCCAGAATGGGAATGAAATAAATGATAAATTGTATGGACAACGTTACACATGTTGTTGCATATAAGACAATATTAAAAAAAAAAATGTTAAATAAGTTGTTTTTGTTGTTATTACCACATAACACATTCTATTAATAAAAAAAAATTAATTAATCGTTAAAATTTTTCATTGACAAAAAAACGATTTATCAAAAAATGCTGATTTAATTTTTTTTTTGTTTTAATTTTTTTTTTATAGATGTGATGCTGATCCTGCTGCATTAGCTCGATATGTGTTGGCATTATTGAAAAAAGAAAAACCAGCAAAAGAATTGAAACAATGTATGCAAGAACAGTTAGATGTGTTTTTGGGCCAAGAAACAACTCCATTTCTCGAGAGACTGTTTGAAGCAATGAAATCTGAAGAGTATTTGTCTCATGCTGTTGCTCCCCAAGAAGGTTCAAGTGTAACAACAACTACAACACCACTTGACACCCAAAATTCAACGAGTAGCAGTAGTTTGGCAACAAAAAGTGAACGCGAATGTACACCACCTTTATTAAATGACAATAAAACCAAAGAATATGACAGCATTTCGTTGTCACCATTTTCGTCAATTCAAAGTTCAAGTGGTGGTGGTGGTAGTACCTCAACTGCAACAACTACTATAACCACACCCCATAACAATTCCCGTTCAAAAGAGAGTCCGACAAGGAATAAAGATGATGCTCTAAGTCATACAAGTAGTAATTCACGTGAAGTTAATAGACGGAGAAATCGTTCAAGGTCCCGTTCATTTGATCGTAATTTGAAACGTAGTCGATCGAAAGAACGAAGGAATATGGATCATGGACGAGATAGGAATGTTCACAAATATCGAAATAAGTCACCACCAAATACCAGACGATTTGATAGGCGAGGTGGTGTATTTAATCGACGTAATCGTAGTCAATCTGGATCAAGAAGTCGATCAGCGTCACCAGATCGTAAAAAACCTTCCAGATCTATTTCTCCAAGTCTAGCAACAGAACAGGATAATTTGCATTCGAAAAAGCGTCAGAGATGTCGTGATTTTGATGAGAAAGGATATTGTATGAGAGGAGAAACTTGTCCATGGGATCATGGAGTGGATCCTGTTGTTTTAGAGGACATTAACAATCCAGCATTGTTGACTATTCAACAAAATGCCCCATTACGTGGTGCTCCTGTTCATCCTGAATACAATCCATATGCCCCAGATTTATGGAATCGTGGAAATATGCGTCCAGGTGGTCCAGCAAATATGAATGCAAATGCATTTGGAAGATTACCACCAGGTGCAAGACCACCAAATCCTTCATTTTCATTCCCCATGAATCAAGCTGTGACTCCTCTTCAACAACAACAGCAACAGCAGCAACAACAACAACGTGAACTGATTCCCGTACCTGTAGTCGATGGCAGTAATCAACTGTGTGGTGATATGATGCAAGCAGCTGGTCAATTGCCACCGCATATTAAACGACGATTTGACCAAGAAGATCTGAATAATGTCAATGAAGGTCCAAATAAACGTAAACCTCCAATTCAAAATCGTCTTGGACCACGTGTTCCATCGCAACAAAATTGCTCATTAGAGTTACGAAAAATTCCTCGTGGCCTTAATGCTATTGCCCATCTAAACAATCATTTTTCGAAATTTGGTAAAATTGTCAATATCCAAATATCATATGAAGGTGATCCAGAAGCTGCAATTGTAACATTTTCCACACATGCCGAAGCAAATGTAGCATATCGAAGTACCGAAGCTGTACTAAATAACCGTTTTATAAAAGTCTTTTGGCATTCACCAAATGGAGGCAATGCAAATGGTGACCAATCAACGCCAGCCGCTTCAAAACCAGAAAATCCTATGTCATTTCGTAAAAACAACTATCCAAATCAATATCACATTAATCACAAAGTTACAAACACCGGTACATCTGAAGCAAACAATAACGTAAATCCGCCAACTTCAACAACGACAACTAACACATCTGAAACTGATTCGTCAAATCCGAATAATAGTGTTGTTGATCCAAAAAGTGGTACAATTACAACTCAAACTGCAACTGGTACTCAATCGATCAGTAACAAGGGTATGACACTGGTAAATACTGCAGCTGGAGCCCAACCACCTGTAGCTGCACCCGTTCGAATTGTTCCAAATCCAAAATTAAAGCGAGAAGTTGCCCAATTGGCACGAAAACAAAAGGAAAATGCAGTTCAAGTTGCATGTGGACTTATGAAGAAAAAACAAAGTTTATTGGAAGGTTATGTCAAGCAAATGCAATCTACAGTTGGATTATTGGAACGAAGTGATGTCACGGAAGAACAAAAGAAAACTTATATTGCTACAATTAAAGAGTTGGAAGCGAAAATTGTGGCATTGAGAAAAGAAATTGCTGCTGAGCAGCAACGTCTGGCTGCCGTTCAACCACCGATCCAGGTTAGAAAGACAAAAGAGCAGAAGCAAAAAGAGCTGCTTGATGTCGAGTTAGATTTAATAACACAAGAACATGTAAGCATCTTTGTATGTTTTATATGTTTGCTGCTCGGAGTTTTAAAAATTCAAAAAAAAAAACTTTTACATGAATTGAAGTAGATTTAATGGCAAATATGAGATTTTAATTTTTTATTTATCGAAGCATGTTAATTTTTTTTTAATATATTTTTTATCACTCATATTTTGCCAAAAAATATTCGATTTTAGTAGAGCGTAGAATTCGACCAAGCAGAAAATAACTAATTTTTGTGTTCTTCTTGTTCTTCTATTCTTCTATTTTAAATTCACATGTTTTTCTCATTACATTTTTTTACAATTAATTATTTTTTTATCACATTTAGGATGGAAACGATACGTCTGCTATTCAGAGGAAGCTTAAAGAACTGCAAAAGTCGATTCATACAGCAAAATCTCGTATTCGTTCTGGACCACAAAGAATAGCACCACCTGGATCTACCAGTGTAGATCGCCGTCCAACAACCCTTTGTGTAACTGGCTTTGAATTGGATGAGAGCGATATCATATTGGGACATTTTAAAGTAAGTCACATCAATAAATAAACCAAATTTTTTTTTAATTTAATAAATTTAATATTCCTAGCACTTTGGAGAAATAACAAAAAATGAACTAGACAAAACAGTGCCATCACTTACCATATCTTATGCAACTCGATTAAATGCCGAACAAGCAATGCAACGTGGACGCATATTCAAGGAGAAGCCATTACATTTATCTTGGGTGACAGCAACAACAGCAGCACCGATTACTGCAAAACCAGTGGAATCAGTTAGTAGTGGGGTGTCAGATGATCAACAACCATCTTTAACCCAATCAACTGGTGTTGACGATGATGAAGAGGAAATCGAAGAGGAACGATCATGGAGACGTTAATTTCTTTTGCTCTTTTTGGTTCACACAATAATAAAAAAGGAAAAAAATGGATTGTTATTTAAAAAAAAAATAATTATTATTATTAATATAATATATTGAGATGATTGTTTGTAATTGATTTATTATTATTATTGCTATTAATTATATTATTACAAATGTTAATTTTAAGTACATCTGATTTAAAAGAAAAAAGAGAAATAACAAGAGAAAAAAAATTGCAAAAGAAAACATACTTAAAGAAAAAAATGAAATTAAACGTCTATTTTGACGTAAATAAAAAAAAATGCACTTTAATATCGCAAAGATATAAAAAAACAGAAAAAAATAAGTAAAAAGATACATTTTGAAATAAAAATTAACGATAAAAAATTAATTTTAATAATTAATTGAATACCTTTAAAACTGTGTTTCATTTTCGACATTTCTTCTCATTCTTGGTCAAAAGCTTGAGAGGATATTGGAGATCCGTCAAAGCCACCCTACAAGAAAAGTTTATGATTCGGAATTTGATTAGTGCCAGTCTGTTCGTGTGAATGCATGGTCTATAGAGCTATACGCGAGGAAGATTTTGCCAATTCCTATCGAGGCTTAACAAACCATTTTCTGAATAAAATGGAATTCGAGGTACTCTGGGTTGAGATCGACATTAAAAATTGATAATAATAATAAAAAAATTAAAATTACATCTAAAAAGTCTTATTTTATTATAAAATCTATTATTTCACAATGCAATTAGAATTCCAACTTTAATTTTAGTTGATACACTCAACAAATTTAACAAAAAAGAACCATTTTATTTGCTTTCCATTTGCTTCAACTGTTTCAAATAATTTTCCTGGTCCTTTGCCCGCACTGAGCTGATAACCTCTTGAATTTCATTGTGATGGCTCAAATGCGACGGCGGATACATGACTCGTTTTTGTTCCGTTACCCATTTTTCAAAATATTCTGGCTGGTTAAACCAATGAAAAAGACAAACTGGGAAAGCCATGTACATTCCCATTTTGAAGACTTCAAGTTTCCATCCAACCATTATTTATACCGACGGGGTCTGGAAGAGGGACAAAAATGAGAAGAAAAATAAAAGAATACAATTTCAAGCATACAAATTATATTTTATTACTAAATTTAAATTTACAGATTTCTGAAAAACATATCAAAACTTTTAAAGTTTTCTTTTGACTTAATTACATCATATTATATCATAATTTTAAGTAAATTTATTACTGAATGACACATTTTTTTTAATGTATAATTATTTAAAATTCGAACATAAAGTTAAATATTTGGCAAAATCAAGGCACAATTTATGATAGATATATCCCTACTTCCCTACTTAAATTGAACCGCATCAAAATAGCCTTGGATGTGATGAGCTTTGATAATTTTTAGTATGTTAGTGTCCCATTATGAAGTCTTCTTGGTATTATCGGTTTTTTCTTGGACTCTATTTTGACTGTTAATTGACTTGGCTTGTTGTCTCGCCACCTGAACTCTTTTAATTCGCGTCATTGTCTGTGTCGATTCATAGAGCCACAATCCAATTAAAAGCATACAATTTAAAAGCATGGGCATTGAAAATGTAATTGACATAAACATGCCACTACTATCAAAATATTGTTGTCGCGATAGTGAAGCCCAGCGTTGGGATGCAATTTCATTTATACTTTCCGAGAAATAGACCAGTGATAAGAGTGTCAGGAAAATAAAAATTTGGAAATTGGTGAACTTTCGAGTAAATAAAATTGTCGCAAGAGTCCCTATATGAAAAAGTATCAGTCCAATCAGGAGTGGGTCTGTGTAATCGATGCTTCGTAGATACGAATTGAAATCATTTATCTGGTTCACTTCAATAAAATTTGGATCGAGTCCCATTTTTTTGCTACAGGAGTGTGTTTTTTATTACTTTTATTGGGATGTTTTTTGTGTATCTCTAAAAATATACTGAAAATTCGGAAAAATTTAACGATTTTAGATTCAGGAAAAAGTCAAGTGTAAAAAAATGCAATTAAGAAAAGTAATTTAAAAACAATTCGTATTCAAATAATTGGTAAGATTATGAAATGCTTTATAATGATATTGAACAATAACATACCTTTTTTCAATTAATTTCTTGTATTAACTCGATAATTGTAAATGAATTTTTTTTGCCTGAACATTTATCGCCTACAAAAAATTTTATATTTACGTTTCAGCTCAAATGTCAATATGTCAAAATCAGCTGTCTCGAAATTTTATTGCGTTGTGCAGATTTCTCGAATGAAAAAATAAAATTTTAAAATAATTAAAAGTAAAATTACACCTAATCTTAGTTTAATTAAAAAAGACTTTTTGAGCTAAATTAAAGACGGCGGTCTTTGTATAAAAAAAAACAAACAACTTTTGTTGTAATGGAAGTATTGTTCATAGTTTACAAATTGAAGAACATTTTTTTATCTGTTTTGGTAATTCGTTATTCCGACCGTGATTCATTCGCTTTCAATTGAGGTGGAATTAAAAAAAAAAATATGGTAAATGTTATCTTATCTTTCTATTAACAAATAACGATTACAATTATGAAATTTATTTCCAGTCCACTTCAATTGATGCTGGCAATGAAGATTCCGATGATTCTTCTTCGTCATCAAATGTTTTTCCATCCATGGTGGTGAACCCTCAAAAGGAATTAGAAGAGTTTCGTAAAAAGTGGCAGACTGAAATAAAAGGGGAGACTTCCACGAATTCAAAGAATAACAATAATCCATCAGATGAGAGCTTACGAGACCTGACCACATCTGTGTCAGATTTGAGTCTAAATAACTTGAATAACCAGGATGATGAACAAGTAGCGACATCCCTTTTCCTCCAAGGCGCTGAACTGGAACGACGTGGCAAAGTTTATGAAGCTATTCGATTATATCGTAAATCGATTCAATTGGTACCTGATATTGAGAAAAAAATATATGAGATGAACAAGGCAAATAAAATGGCACATCAAAAGTATGACGACAACAAAACAAAGGAAACAAGTGACGTAAATGATAATGATGAACCTGAAGAAGACCAAGAAGAAATCGATGACAATGAAGATTTGTCAGAGGTTGATTTGTTGATACGTTTTCAAATGTTTTTGCAAAAATCTGGTTCAATTTGTAAGAGAGCTGGAAGTGAAAAGGTGTTGATAACAAGTGGAGCTCATTTTTGTGATTTGCCACCTGAAATCATTCTGTACATTTTGAGATGGGTCGTGTCAAATGACTTAGATGTTAGGTCTTTAGATAAATGTTCGGAAGTTTGTAAAGGATTTTATGTGTGTGCACGTGATCCCGAGCTTTGGAGAGCTATTTGCCTAAAGTAATTTAAATTAATTTTTTTTTTTTATTATGACATTTCATTAAAATTTCATTTACAGAGTTTGGGGAATCAATGTTGGTGTCTTAGATGGCTCTGAATATCTTTCATGGCGACAAATGTTCTATGAACGACATCGTATTCTCTATTCCGGATGTTACATAAGCAAAACAAGCTACCTCCGCTTCGGTGAAAATAGTTTTCAGGATCAATTTTATCGTCCAATTCATTTGATTGAGTATTATCGATTCATCCGATTCTTTCCCGATGAGAGTCTTTTGATGTACACAGGTTCAGATGATCCTCAACAGTCTGTAGCAAAATTACGCTTTAAAAGTAATGCTTCAACCGATTCAATGATCCATGTGGGTCATTATCGAATTCACAAAGACAAGGTGATTATTGTTCTAAATCCTAAACAAAATAAAACTTCTGGTCGTAATAGACGTGCAAAAATACAAACAGCCAATAATGAAAATACAGATCGTACCTTTTACATTGAAATGCAAATTCAAAATTCGTCCAAGAGGAAATTTTGTAAGTTGGAGTGGTCTTATTATTCGGTGACGCACAAGAAAAATAAGAATGAAGTAACAACCGAATTTGAATTGACACCGAATATGTATCCACCTTTTTGGTTCTCACGTGTCAAGAGTTATCATTCAGAGGCAAATGCGCCCCTTAAGTAAATTGACTGTTAATCATGTTTTAAATAAAATTAATCTGTTCAAAAAATGGACTTTTTCTAATTTTTCATAATTTAATAACGGTTTTTTTTTTAAATTTTAAAATTCCCGTTACTCGAAAGCACACATTTCTGAATGGTTGTAAAATTTGTGTTTGATAGGTGTCTTGTGACAATCCATATTTTTTCAAGCACCAGCATTACAATTAACTTTACTCAATAAAATATCTTATTTCATCATTTAAATACAATTCGGTAAATTAAAAAAGTCCTCATGAAAAGTTAATTCAATTATTTGAACAATAAAATGCGTATATTCTTTGAAATATGCCATAAATTGCTGCTGCTATCGTTGGCAATTTATTGGCTCGGTGAATTTGTTTTGACGAAAATTCGTGAGTTTCTAAGTAGTGGAAATCAGGCTGATTTGAACCGGGATAAATTGTATATTGAACATAAAATACGAAATTTGGATAAATCTCCGATACATCTAGCAATTATTTTGGGTAATGAAGCACCGCAGTATGGAGTTTTGGGCAAAATAATTATTTGGGCAGCTGCTTCTGGGATTAAACACATTAGTTTATATGATCATAAAGGTAAGTACGTGTCCTCAACTATGAAATGTAAACAAATATTCGTGGCATTTATATTTAATAAAATAAATACTATGAGAGATAACGATTCTAATGTAACACAATTTTTACTGATAACCGAGTTGAATACTAATGCACTTTTTATTTACAACATCCAGGTGCAATCAAAAAAAATAATGACAAGTTGAGGAAAAAAGTTAAGGAGATTAAGACTGAACAAGAGCAGATTATCTGGGGACCAGATATCAACGGCACTGGAAAAGATTTTCCACCAATCAATGGATACAAAACTCGTTTAATTGTAAATTTCTTTGAACCAGATGATGGCAAAGAACAAATAATTCGTTCAACTCAAACAATAGCGGGAGATGTTAAAAATGGAAAAATTAAATTAGACGATATTTCAATAGAATTTGTGGATAAATGTCTGAAAAAGGCTTGTTGGGAGCTTCCAGATCCTGATCTCGCTTTGTATTTTGGTGGAGTATGTGGGAATTTCGGGTTTTTGCCATGGCAGACGAGATTAACCGAATTTCTTAGCATAAAATCACAAGAAACAGTTAGTTCTGTCGATTTTGTTCGTGCTCTGTATCGATTTTCCAAATGCGAACAACGTTTTGGAAAATAATTCTTACTTACATATGATATACATGTATGTTACATTTCTTTCTCATAGAGATATTTTGCGTCTATTAGCCCAATGATTGTAACAAACTAGTACTACTTGTAATTTATTGAAATTTCAATATTCCATTAAACTAAATTAATTTGATAAGAAATTGAATATTTAATTAAAAAGACATAATTGTCATTGATTTAAAAAAAAAATGCCTTTTTTATTTATTTACTCATAACTACATTTGCCCACATTGTGATATAACCACTGGAAGTTTTGGTTTATTATTTGGTCCTGTTGGTACGTTTTCGATTTTCCGCATTACCAGTAATCCATCAAGTACTCGACCAAATACAACATGCTTGTTATCTAAGAAATTGCATTTAGCACAAGTTATGAAAAATTGGCATCCATTCGTATCTTTGCCACTGTTGGCCATGGAAAGCAATCCAGCTGCATCATGTTTCAGTGCAAAATTCTCGTCAGGAAATGTACTTGTACCAAAAATTGAACAAACACCCGTTCCATCGCCCTGAAACATTATTCAGTTTAAAATCACATATTCTAGGATAAAATTAAACTTCTTACATTAACGAAATCTCCACCTTGAACCATAAAATCTTTTATAACTCTGTGAATTGAGGCCCCTTTATATCCATATGGAATTCCATCTTTCCTGTATTCACCTGTGCAAAATTGTCTAAAGTTTTCACATGTTTTTGGAGTTATATCGGCAAACAATTCAAATAATATTCGTCCGATTTCAGCAGTGCCAACTGTGATGTCCCTGCAATTTTAAGGTTATTTATGAATTTAACTGTTTAAATGCATATTTTATCAGATCACTTACATAAATACCACAGGATTTTCAGGATGCCGTAGCATACTTTCAATTTGAGCCCAAGTTGGCATGATTTTATATTAATTTATTAAAATTTACAATTCGTTTTTAAACGATGGCGGCTTTTGTAGTTTTTGAATTTATTATTCGGAAATTTAAATTTAACTCGATATTTTTGAGATGTAAATTTAATTCTTTATACTCAAATATTGAAGTTTGCAATAAATAAAAAGGAAATTTTATGAAAATTTATTTTTTTGGAGAGGCAATTTTTCATAAATGTTTACAAACAAATCACAATTGTATTCCCTTTGAAAATATTCGGGCAATCCCTTTGAAAAATGTCGACTGAAAATCGATTGATAAAATTCTATCATGAACTGGTTTCATATTCATAAAACTGTAAAAACACGCAAATTGACCCAAAAAATTTACATGTAGAATATTGAAATAAATCTCTCTAATATTTGATTACCAGCTAAGATGGATTTTCTGGATCGCGTAACTGTTGACTTACACTTCAAACAAAACTCAAAAGTTAATTTTCTTTTTGTTTCGGACCATGGTCAAGTTTAAGTCAATCTTCTTTCAGCTTTAAAAAATTCATAAAATTTCTAAATTTAAGTATATTCTTACAAAATCCTATTAGTGAAATAATTTCTGATAATGTCAAAAAACTAAACGGTAAATTTTTTCAAACTCAAAAAAAGTAAATTTCTTATCTTTTTGCATCCCCGAAGCTGTCTGAAGTAAAAATTTATACTAAAATGGAAAAACTAGGAAGGAAAAGGTTAAATGTAGGCTGTCACAATTTGGAAAATTACTGTTCAACTTTGATTTTCATTTAAACGATTCTTAAATGTATTTAAAATTTTATTATTTCAATCCTTTTTAACCTTATTTTATATCAAATATAATATTTAACTTTTTGTTCGTAAACCAGAAATTAAATATGAACATTTTTTATCGTTTCCAGATAAATTTTCAATACCAACTTGAAACATCGTTTACAATCGGATGAGACTTTTTACAAGACAGTACAAATTTTTCAATGTAGCAGCAATCCTGTTTTTCATTATATAAAAATCAAATCTTAATTAAAGTAATAATAATAATTAATCGAAAATCAAGGTGTGTTGTATTGGTGTCATCTGTTTTTGACAAAAAGTGATATTTAAAGTGCGATGGCACATGATATTGTAAGTGATTGGTTACATGAATATTCTAAATTAGAAAAAGATGAGTGGAAATCATTTGCTGCCAATCATGAAAATGACCATGAATTATCCTCGGCTCTATTTAACATTTTGAGTGAGCGTAGTAAATATCCGGATTTAATTCATGCGATTTGCAACCAATTACATAGTTTTTATCGATCACAATTGCCTGAATTGAGACGTGTTGCATTACAATTTGTCCCAAATTTTATTTACATTTATCTGGCTGCACTGGCCCAAGGTGAACGAAAAAGTACACGCAGTATAGAAACACTATTGATTAGCATTTACAATTATGAAATTAGTAATGAAGACGGTCAACCGAAGGTCGTTTCATTTCGCATGCCAGTACTAGCTCAACCATCTATGTATCATGAAGAAAAAACATTGCATGCAACAGATTTAAAGCGATGGGAAGTGTATAGCAATAAAGATGTCACTTGGGGCCCACATCAACCAATTGAATCCCTTAACGCTCAAAATAGGCCAAAGGTTATGGCTGCACTTATGTTTGTATATAATCAACAACTAAGTCAAATACAAAAAGTAGCATTATATCACTTGTGTAAAGTAAGTTCAGCAATGGTGAATCAAGGTTTTGCAAAAGTAGGTCATGCTCATCGACCTTCTTACGGCAATGATCCCAGTTCGGTGACACTAAAACCACTCCCAAGAATTCCAATGTCATCAAAACTGTTATTAGAACTTTTGCATGCAACATATTTTGCAATGTTCAATGAATTTGCCTCAGCTGCTATCCAAACTGTAGATGACATACACAATAGGGCCTGTTTTGAAATGTTTCCCGATGTGATTATGGTGACAAGTGCAATTAAGAACTCGTTACGTATTAATCCATCGGGAATGCCAGCTGATGGACCTATGGGTATATCTGTAGCATTGTCACCAGCAACCACTTCGGTTGTAATGTCTAAATCAATGATTACAAATGCTTCTTTCAGAACGAAAAAGTTACCAGACGATATCCCAATTCAAGCAGAAGATGGTCAAGGACACTTGACAAGTATCAATGAAGATGGTGAGCCTGATTTGCAAAACAGTAGTCGAAATAGTGGTGTTAGGGGTAGTAAAGAAGGACAGAGCAAACATAAAATCGGATTAAGTGGACTTCGAAAATTAAAAGATAAAGATAGATCCAAAGATAAGGATAAAGATTCAGAGTCAAAACAATCTGTTAACATAAATGGAGTTCCACCAGAAGTGGGAGCAACCCCACCACCCAAAGAAATGTCCTTATCGAAAAAACTACTAGAAAAAAAGGATAAACTTATCGGAAAATCGTCATCACTTTCTACAGGTAGCAGTATCGATGTATCTGAAACACCTGTCAAAAATAGCAGTAGTCCCTTAGCACTCCTTAAACGCAAATCGAGTAGTATTGATGTCACTTCCACAAATATCGTAACAGTACAGCCAACAACACAAGAAAAAGAAATTGCAAACGGAAATCCACCCGATATGTTAAGTCCAACATATGAATTTGGAGATTCCTTTGACTCAGACAGTGATATAAATCAAACAATTGCATCCATGGGTGGTGGTGGTAATGGTGATGTTAAATCACAAAATATGCAAGTTAGTCAAGTATAATTACGGCAAATTAATATTAGATTAGAAAAATTATCAATGTTATTACTTCTCCAGTTAAATTTAATCACGATTATTAAAATTATGTATATCAGATATAAACTATAGGGAAAATTATATTCCAAGGTGTTTGTTAAATCTTTTCAAAGTTTATCAAAGTTGTCTGAACTTAAATATTAACAAAAAAAAATATATAAATTAAAATTAAGAAAAAAAAAGTTATTTAAAATTAAATTTAAGATTCATGTACTTTTATCGAACTAATGATATAAAATTAATATTAAGTGCAAGGACTAAGGGGCGTTAAAAATTCATTCCAAAATATTCTTTTCAATTTATTTTGATCATAAAATATCAATTTGAATTCGAAAATTCTTTTTTATTCAAATTAAAGTATTACTGTATCATTTTTAGACTTGAATTGAAATTAGGTTCATAATTTTTGTATTGAAGAAAATTTAATCATGTATCGATTAGCTGTTGTGAGATGGTGATAAAAAAAAAAATCAGTTATTAAAAAATATTTACTATTATTAATTATAACGTCAAATAAACTGCATTGTTAAAGCAATTAAAAGAAAACAATTGAATTTCAATTTTTTTATTATTTCACATGTTTTTTAATGAATACTTTCCTTACAAAGTTAAGAATACGCGACTTATTTTTAAATTGAAACTTTGATAACAATCATTTATTTTACGATTTCCTCACTGAAATGCAATCACCGTTTTATTGTTCGTATTTTTTTTTTAATTGAAAGCTCTTGTCGCTACTTGGAATATCTTATTTCTTTTTATAAAAAGGAAATTTAATGCAATGAGTCCATTTACTATCCTTGAGCTGCTTTTGCTTTATTCTTTGTCTTTTTGACTTTTTTCAGACCATCCATATTACTTTTCATGACTTTTCCAAAGAGTTCCATGAATTTTGGGACATCGTGTTGTTTGACTACAGTTGATAATTTTTTGGATTTTGATTTCGCTCTTATTAAACACATGTATTCTTCAGGTTTTGGTAATGTTCCTTCTCTAGGCTCCGGTTTATCATTGCCATCATCTATTAAAGATATACATTTTGAAATAATTTCCAGGATTTGATCAAATGAGTTTTAAACTCATCCATAACTTTGCTTTCCCGACTGAATACTTACATCGTTTTAATGTGATTGTAAATGAAGACTTATCCCTTGCTCCTTGTGCCAGCTGTGTTAATTTTTGTAAAAACTGAAAAAAAAATATTTCAAAAGTTTAGAACTCGCTCCTTTCACAATTTAATTATTTTCATGACTTACCACTTCATATTCCAGTAAAACCATATCTGGCTCGAATCAAAAGTATTCAGACCTAGTTTTCAATTTATAATAATATTTGATTTATAATAAGAAATGCTACTTAATGTTAATAAAAATTAATAATTTTTTCTTGTTATTTTTTTGTAGCCACGTTTGATGACGTTGATGACATTAAGTTTGACAGATAACTTTTAGATTCATTCACAATAAGATCAAAATATCAAAGATTCAATTTTTATCTTGTACGTTTTTCTAATTTAACATATCTTCCAAATCTAATAATTAAATATTACAGAACAGGCTTATACAAACAAATTCTTGTAGTTTAATATGAAATTTATTGAGTAACACGAAAGTTTACCACATGTCAAAGAATGTTTTGCAAAAATCACTGCAAATGTCACATTTGTTTTCATCTTTTTTTTTGAGCAAGATTGAATAAGATCTAAATAAAAAAATTCAAAATAAAATATCCAAGGAAAGGACAATTAAAAATGTTGTTGGTCACAGCTTTTCAGAAGTAATTCAAAATTTTATCTTAATCTTAACTATAAATAGTAAATTTATTTTTATAATTTTTAGATTATCTCTTTCCTCGGTTCACCTTTCACGGAACATCAGCACGACTGGAACATTGATGTTCAAAAATACACCAATATTGTTTGCCGAACCATTAAAAAAGAAGAAAAAACTTGATCCAGCAATCATTAGGGCCAGAGAGGAACGTAGAAAGAAGAAATTAGAAAAGCAGATCCGAAGATTAGAGAGAAATCAAAAGCAACTGAAACCAATTGATGAGTGTGAAGTTCCATTAACTCTATTAGACGAACAAAAGTATTACAAATCTTATCATTTATTGTAAATCATAATTAAATTTATCATTATAAATCGTTCTAGGCAACGTGCACGTTCACTGCCACCTCTTTCGGTTGAGGTACGTGAACAGAGATCGAATCTAATCAAAGAATGGTCAAAATATCGTAATCAAGAAAAGGTACAAGATGTCCAACTAATGGATCAGCTAGTTCAAGCTCAGCAAAAAGCATTAAATGAGTTACGATTAGAATCAGAAGATTTGTATCAGGAGGCAATCCAACCCGACATTTCATTTGTGCCGTTTTTCGCAAAAGCCCCAGTTGCAACGCCTCCAATCGAAAATTATGATTCACCTGATGGCGAATATGTAGACGTTTCCAAAAAGTGGGAGTAGTGAAAAAAAGTTAATTAATAAAATTTAGCCTGATTTATTCAATTTAATAATAGCATTCAATGAATTTTGTTCATTTTTGTCAGATAAGTGCTTTTTAGTTCTTAACTTAATTATAAATATTATTTTAATAGGGTGGAGGTTGTTGATTTGGATATCCTCCCATTTGTTGCCCACCTCCCATCATATTTTGCTGCTGATTTGGTAGTTGTCTTTGAAGTTGTGCTACAAGTGCAGACTGTGGTTGTTGCTGTGGATTCATACCTTGACCCTGATTGCCCATCATATTCTGATTGTTTGGTTGTTGACCCATATCTAGAATTGATGTTATTTTAAATTAAAATTCTTAAACATAAACAATTAAACTTACTTTGTTGTTGCTGCTGCTGTTGTTGCAATAAAATTTGCTGCCTTAATCGAGCCTGTTGTGCTTGGAATTGTGCCTGATTCATTTGAGGTCTTTGGTATGGAGGTGCCTGACCTTGACCTGCCATTTGGTTCATTGTGACATTGGGAGCACCTTGCATAAATTGACCTCGATTCGCTTGCATCGCCCTTTGTTGAGCCAAATACTGTTCTTGAGTCCGTTGTTGTTGAGGTTGATTTTGTTGTTGTTGGAAATTGCCCATCATATTATTTCCACCCATGTTAACATTTCCCACATTGCCTTGTTGTTGTTGTTGCTGTTGCTGAGGATTTGCATATCCATAATTCTGGTTCATTCCTTGAATGTTTTGGTACATTGCTTGGTTTCCTGTTGTTTGACCTTGTGCCATTGGA
Organism: Culicoides sonorensis; assembly: GCA_900002565.1. Lineage (NCBI taxonomy): Eukaryota > Metazoa > Arthropoda > Insecta > Diptera > Ceratopogonidae > Culicoides > Culicoides sonorensis. The sequence continues at coordinate 602,449 of LN483386.1, read as the reverse complement.
TTTGGATTCTGCATATTTTGCATTTGTGGATTGGCATTCATCTGTCCACCCATCTGCATATTTGCATTACCCATTGGATTCATTTGTTGATTAATCATTTGATTATTGCCCATTCCTTGATTCATCATATTACCACCAACTTGGTTCAATTGTTGTGGATTTGTCATCATATTACCACCTTGCATATTTCCGACCATACCTGTGTTCATTTGTGGAGCATTAACTTGAGTTGCATTCATCATTGGAACACCCTGGTTTTGAGCCATCATCGGATTCATACCAATATTGGGTGGAACTTGTGGCATACGAAGCTGCTGACGCAAATAACCACCTGAAAGGGAGTCTTCATTTTTTCTTTAAAGCTATAATAATCAATAAATTTGATATTTTACCCTGGGGAGGTGTTTGTTGAGGGGTACCGAACATCGGCGCTTGTCCTTGACCCATCCCTGGATGTCTCTGTCGTAACATATTCGTAAGAGCTTTTGCACCAGGACGCACTGATAAAATAAAAAACCTCAAATCAATAAAAAATCTTATTAAAAAACTGAAACTTACTTTGTTGGGGCATTCCCTGGTACGGAGGTTGTCCTTGTTGAAATTGGGCTTGTTGTGGTTGATTCATTTGTGGCATTTGATTTTGATATCCCCATTGTTGTTGATTCATTTGAACATTAGGATTTTGAATTCCCATCATTTGATTATTCTGCATTTGTGGATTCATTCCTTGTGTATTTTGACCCATCATTTGGGTGTTTTGCATTTGAGGGTTCATTCCTTGAGGATTTTGACCCATCATTTGAGTGTTTTGCATTTGAGGGTTCATTCCTTGAGGATTTTGGACCATCATTGGGTTATTTTGCATTTGAGGGTTCATTCCTTGCGGATTTTGGCCCATCATCATTTGTTGTTGTTGCTGCTGCTGTTGCTGCTGTTGTTGTTGTTGCTGTTGTTGAAGTTGAGCCATTTGATTGATATTCGGACTTTGAAGTTGTTGTTGCAACGTTGAAGGAACAGTTGGAGTTGTTACAGCACTTTGTTTTGGTTTTCTTGGTCGTCTTATTCCTTTGCCCTTTCCACGTCCTGCTGGAGATTGATCCAGCGATGATGGTGTATCTGCCTTTTCGTCTTTGAGTTTTTCAGGTTCCAAGTCTTCGGGAGGCAATTGCAATGGTTCATAAAAGTAACTACTTGGTTTCACTAAACTGTGTGTATGGAAACGGAGTAATCGGTGAGCTTCTTCGTACATTAAAGGTTTTCGTTCCATTTTGACGGCACCGAACCATGCCCACGATAATGGCGCTGGATTTTTTGATCCTTCCAAGAGATCCCAGACACTAACTCGTTGTTTATCTGCTAATCTTAGTCCATGTTTCTTGTCAATGCTATCAAAACCTTGTATTTTATTCCCTTTAGCATCGACTGCTCCTGCCAAAGGATCACACGAAATAACTTCACATGTTTGCTTAGATAACGGTAATAACTGCCGCACAAATTTAATTGATGCATTATTTAAGTCTCCAAGTTCCTTTTTCAACTTTTTCATCAAATTCGTGTACAACTTTTTATTTTCATCTCTTTCCGACTGACTATCAGATATCAGAGTCGAGTGTATTAAAGTTGCAAGCATGTCTAAAACCGTTGTAAATAATTCACTGTTATTTGTGAGATCGATTACACCTTGACTGATCAATTGCACCAAAAGTAATGCCCAATCTGTGGTTGATGTTGAATTTTTTTGAATGGCATCAAACATCCCTCCTATAAGTGAAAATCTTAATTGCAATGCATCCAACATTTCTTCACGGCCATGTGGATCTTCAATTCCACCAATATTTTCCATTTCTTTTCTCTTTACAAATTGGCTTAATTGCGAGTGCAATGATTGAAGTAATCCCTCTTTTTGTTCATCTTGTCCCTTGAGACATGTCAAAATAAGTCCAAGAAAAGGTTGATGATTCAATAATGGTGATTTCTTTTTCTCAATTTCGGGCTCACTGTGATCATCATCATCATGATCATTTTCATCACCTTCATCTGTATCCACTTTAACAGATGAATTGAACAAGTCAGTTGATTCAAGTACTTGACCAGCAACTCGCAGAATTCGACCTTGAACTTGACTCGGAAGTTTTGAGACTAAAGGAGCAATTAACCAAATTGATTGTTTTTGTTTTTCGGTCTTCTTAACTTCATCGCATATCTTGAATACGTTAATAACAGACCTTGCAACAATATCAAGCCATTCGGAAGGGTTCGATTGCGTTTGTTTGTACATGAGTTGCAAGTCAAGGAAAGATATTCTTAGAGACCATTGATCTAAATTTTCGAGTATTCGAGCAATTATTTGTTCTTGATCCATTTCAGCTTTCAAATTATATTCACTTTCAGAATAGCAAATCATATGCAGTAATTTTTGGGCTTGTCGTGCTGTTAACATGTTATCAATCAACATTCCAGTCTTGCATAACTCTTCACAGCTAAGGCATCGTTCGAGAACCCATTCCTAGAAAAAAATGTTCAATGTAAAATTAAATTCATTGACATAAAAAATTCTGATTACCTGTGAACAGATCTGTTTCAAGACATGTTGAGCGAAATCCGATAAACTTGTGGAATTCTCATTCTGGACACTTTGTTGCTGTCTGTAAATTGTAAAAAAAAAATGAAATTACATCAAATAAAAAAATTGCAAAATATTCAAGTGATAGTCGTGTCATGTCAAAACCGACTACGACTTTTCTGTTATTATGTGAGAGCATTCACAGGTGAAATTTGTATTTACACAAAAAATATAAAAGCTGCAGTTAGATTTTTTTTTGCCTACCCAATTACAGCTTTTAATAAGTTAATTAACAGAGACAAGGACAAATGTGTGCATATTTTATTTTAAATTTATATAGCATGAAAATTTACAGGTTGAAGTCAAGCACTAATGGAATGAAATTAAAAATCTAATTATGAATTTGAAGGATTAATGTTTGGGTGAAACGCGTGGACATATTACATTTACATTTAAACTAGTTACATAACATTCAAACAAAAAAAATGCTAAAATCGAGAGAGAGATAGTTCACCTGTTAAGTGTTGGTCTTGACTGAATTCCTTCTAAGTCAACAATCCTATTTTTGTTTTTTATTAAATTCAGAAAATTGGGTTTTTCTTGATTAAAATGAAATTAATTTAGGTTCGTTAAAATACTTACGGTAAATCAAGCATAGGTTCATCGCCCATTCCAAGGACTCCAAGGTCACTTGTTCCCAAAATTTGACTAAGGTCACCACTTTTAGGAGTGCTGCCAGGATGAATTGGTGTATTAAGACCACTTTTCTTTCCACTTGTCTGTTGATTTTTCATTGCAGTTGCATCGCCAAACACCAAAATGCCCTTTAGTACGGCTAAAACAGGGGCAACAGACACATTTTTATGAGCAGCAGTTAGCAAATGTCTATCACAACTCAATTTGATTGTATGTTGTCCTAATGTTGCAAACATTGGATTTGGTGATGTACTTACAGAATACATTCCAGGTTGTGGTAATTCACTTGTTTTAAAGAGTCGTAGCAATAAGTGGCATGATAAACGTGGACCTGCTTCTGCATCGGGAGATAAATCAACTAATCCATCTTTTACATACCGAACTAACGGGGGCAATGCAACAAATCCGACAAAACTTTCCAAACTGAAGCAATGACGTGCAACTAAGATACACGTAAATACAGCAATTGAGTTATGTATTGCCAAATTTTGGATGTTAACTTGCATTAAGACGTCAGTGTAGTAACCAGAATCTATGGATGAGCCACATAAAGCTATAAGAACGCCCAACCATTCAGCACTCAGGGAATTGCAACAAGCTGTCAGTTCAGCACATGTTGCCGAGATGTCATTTAATCGATCATTATCTGTTTCACGAGCAACTGCAATAATTGCATTACACACAAAACTATAACGATTTGCTGCTGACTCATTCAAGAGTCTTGCCCAAGCAGGTTCAATTTTGCCACCACGACGAGGATTTGAAAATACTTCTGATAAAAATTGAGGATTGTAGGGATGTGATGCTGGTTGTGGATTCACTGCTGTATACAAGGCTTGTTTAATTTTTGGCTGAGCATTGTGAAAATTTTCAGGTGATTGTGGTTTGGTTTTGAGCAAAGAACAAGCCGAATACAAGTCATATAAATATGCAAGGATACATCTTTCAGCTGAACTGCAATCACTTGGATTTGTCACATGCTTCACGATTTTGCATAAACCTTCAAATACGGCCGAAACTTGATCAGCTGACACTGAAAATATTTCAAGATTAAAAATTTATCCAAAACTTAATCTCAATATTTTACTTACAAAGAAGACAACAATGATAGCGTCTTAATACTCCAACAACATATAAGCTGAGTGATGTTGTGTAACTTTTAGCCATAATTGAATTTTTAGAGACCAATTGTGTTTCAACTTCTGGCAATTCTTTAAGTATCTGAATACACATATCAATTAATCCGTAAATGTTGAAAGCCGTTTCCATTAGATCAAATAAAAATGCAACATGCTCCTGTACTGGCAAATAATTGCTGTTTCCAATAGCAAAACTATTCAACATTTCTTGCACAGTCATTGCACATTGCCATGTCACAACGTGTTGATCAAAGTATGAAAGGGCTTGACATTTATTCGCCACATTCTCAAAATTAAATTCATTACGTGAATGTTTTTTCACTTTACCACCCTCGGCCACATCAATACTGAATTTTTTTGAAAACAGTTTACAAATTTCTTTGGAAATCTTTTTAACTGCATGCCGTTTCTCATCACGATCACGTCCAACACCAAACAATAAGATGTAACGTTGATTACAATCATGTATGGTACTTGGATCATCTTGACTCAAAGGGAAATGGGTTGTGTACAAGAAATGTCGATTTACTGATGAGGTGTTTGTTGAAAAAATACTTGTAGAAGTGCCTTGAGCGTCAGGTTCTTTGGGAGAATCAGGAGCATCCATTGAATTTTGTTGATCTTCTTTGATGTGTTGCAACAATTTTCCTAATTCCATGTCAACTTTAGATTCCTCAAGGTCGTCTGTTTGCTTGAAGTCAATTCCAAACATATCGTCATCTAAGCCAGTATTTATGGCAGGTGATGCTGTTGTATTGGATATGGGTCCTATTCCAATGGAAGTTGTGGGCTGTGCAACTGATGTCGTTGTTGTGGTGTTCTCATTCAAAAGATCCCCTCTGGATATTAAAGTGCACATATAAGCGTCATGCGAAAAGACATCATGACGAATTAGTTCACTAAATAAATGGACTAAATTCGTGAATTGCGCCTTATTTTGAGGAGTTGGATTGTGGTCTAAAATCAAAAAATTAAAATTAAATTCTCATCCACACAATTCTAAATTAATTCATACCTAAAACTGGAGCATCATTATCCAGAAAGTTCATCAAAATTTGTTGGAACACGGGAATTCCGTTATATCCATTTCCTGAACACACTGAATCCTTATCATCATTATTTAATGTTTGATTGTTGTCATTTTCACTGGAAGTTATTTCATTTTGTCGTTTATCTAGCAAAAGTGCAACTGCCATAGCTCTATGTTCGCCCCATCTCTGCCATGACACTGCCCATTCGCACAAAATTTGCACAATTGGTGCATCTTGTTTTGGATTGTATTCAATTTTATGGTTTTTTCCGTTATTATCTCCATGATTTTCCTTGTTATTTGTTAAATTAAGTGGTGGAAATATTTTTGGGTACAAAGTTTCCAAGCAATTATTCGAATCGACACGATCAAAAGAGTGACTGTCAAGTGAGTCTAAGGTAGCCAAAATTTTGGCACTTGAATTTGAATTTGCCGATAATTGTTGCCATTTATCAGCACACCATCGTTGATCAGCATTCTTGGAACGTTGACGAATATTCTCCTCAGCCTCCAATAATTGTCTTCTAATTTCATTGTTACTTTTAACACATTTACTTGGCATTGGTAAACTTGAAGGTGGGATTGGTAAATGATCCAAAGGACTTCCTATCAGAATTGACGATGCACGACCTTCACCAATGCCACATCGAATCAATGCAGTGGGACATTCAAGTGTAATCACTTGCAAAATTACACTCAATTGAAGCACTAAATCGTGATGATGCGGACAATTCATGTAATCATTGAACACAGTGTCGTGAGGAGTTTTTTCTTGAGATTCCATTGTAATATTTGAATTTTTATTTTCATTTTTATTCTGTGCATCATTTTCATCTGATCTGTTATTATTTGAATGATCATCGACTTCCATCTTCACAACGACATTATCATTTTGATGTTGTTGCAAATGATGGTCTTGTTTGCCATCTAAATGATTGTTAACTAAATACATTAGTTTTTTGGATACCAAATATGCCAAACGTCGACAAAGTCTTTCGGATTGGACAAAATCATGGAGATATTGCATTGCAATAGGTAAGAAAAGTCGCAATATTCCATCATCTGTTGATGGTGATTTCATTTTGTCAAGTAAGTCTAAGACCCAATTGAGAAACTCGTGTTTATCTAATAATCCTTCTTCGTACATGTATTTTGCCAATTGAGTACAATAATTCCATTGTTTTTTCGCTAATTTTTGTTCTTCTTGTGGTGTTAATACTGTTTGTGGATTAGATTGACCTACAGGACTTGACATGGATGGTGAAATTGTATTAGTTGATGTATTTAAGGAGCTATTTAAAGATGAGCTGAGACTTGGAATATGAGGTGCTGCTGGTGCTTGGACAACCGGTGGTTTTTCTGGTAAGGGCCCTTGATGATAATGTTCTTGCAATTTTGGTATAAGATCTTTGAGAAATTTTATCAGAGTTCCTGTCCATTCGGTAGCCGGATCAGGCATTTGACGTTTCTTTATTTTAGCCTCTGACACGGCAACAGTGTAGGCGGAACTTAATTTAATGAACCATGTTGCCCTCTGCATTGTTACTTCATTTTCACAAAGCATCACGAAAATTTCTTCTTTTTTATTGAATGATGGAGCTTTTTTTGCAAGACTAGCAAGTGGCTTATTTCCAGCTAAATCCTTGAACCAGTTATCAAGAGTTTGTTTTGTTCGACCGGTAACTGGCCAAAAATTATCTTTTGGATTAATTTGTTGTTTTTTGCGCCCCGAGTCTGGCAATGTCATAAACTCCTCCTTTTTTGCCAAAATCCCATTAAAATATGCACCGACTTTGCTTGCTGTTATACTTGAATTACGTGCACTTCCAAATTCTTCCGAAATCGGTAGGGAATGTGTGAAACCGTGTTTTACATTTGCCATTGTCAGTTCATCCTCTTTTTGTTTCTCCTGTTGTGGATAAACATCAGGAATTCCAAGTCGAGGTCTTTTAAGAGGCTTTAGAGCCCGCGGCATATCTTGGTGGGTAAACATAATTCAATTTTTTTTCACTACTGTATCATAGAATGATGATGCAAACAATGGCCTAAAAATATGTTTGCAATATTTTAACTCTATTTCAACTTATAAGCACTTAAATTTTATGTCTTTTCATTGAATAGCAAAAATTCTACATTGAAAAACATAAAATATGTAATTTAATCACTTTTTATCCAGGAAAATTCATTTAAAATTATTTTCTACTTTCCCAAAATAAAATGCCAATGGCTGAAAATTAAACAATTTGACAGAACCTATGCCAAAATCCTCATTTCCCATATGTTATTTTACATTAAATTTTCTTGGACTGTCAAATCCAAATACTTTCCTGATATTTTTCATATTAAGCGGAATGTCTTGGAATTCTGATGAATTAAACTCAATTCAAAATTATTCTGAAATTCTTTCAATGATAAAATTTTTGCATGACAACTTTAATTTAATTGAAAATCAGTCAATGTTTACATTAATTAACCCCTCGCTTATTGCTTAGGCTCAATGCCCTTTTGCGTCATGGAAAATCAGAATCAATTGGAAAATGAAAGAGTGATAAGAAGGAGAAAAATCTCTGTGTAAAAATTGTTGCATTTGAAAAAAATATGTAAAAAATTATTTAAAAGTTATCTTTCTGGATAAATTTATGTTAACTTGCTGTAAAAGTGAGAAAAGTTCTGTTTTGAGCATGAAATTATAGTGAAGAACCTTTGAAAAAGTGATAAAATACCAATTTAAGTTTTTCACTTGAAACTCTTTCAGTGAATGTGAATATAAAAGGATACAAAAAAAATACAAAGAAAATTAAATTATTCCCCATTTTAATTAAAACCCTGGACAGTATTAAATTTTGAAAGATGAGTGCAAAAATTTTTCTCAAATTATTGCTGGACGTTTCTGAAAAAGCAGCAAATATTGCAAGAATAATACGAAAAGATGAGAATCTCTTAAAATTGCTTACAGAGGAAAAGAGTGAAGAAGAAGGAAATCCCCGATTTTCACATGATTTCAAAACTCTGGCCGATGTCCTTATACAAGAAATGATTCGAAAGGAAGTCGGTGATGCATTTCCCACATTGAAAGGTAGTATCAAAGGAGAAGAGGACTCCACATTGACAAATGCATCAGGTGAAAAAATTACTGTACAAGTATTTGATGACCTTGAAAGTACACGTACATGCTTGGAACGTGTATTAGATGGAAATACCGTGGCAGCAACATTATTGGCGGAGGAAGTTCATCGAACAGACATTGCTACTAACATAACGGAAAGTGAACTTGAATTGGCAAATGTTGATTTGGACTTTGATACCCTTGGACTTTGGATTGATCCGATAGATGCCACAAATGAGTATATCAAAGGCATTCATAAGGATAGTCGATTTCCAAACATACCCTCACATGGATTGAAATGTGTCACTATTTTGATTGGGGTGTATGACACAAGTACTGGAATTCCGGTATTGGGAGTGGTCAATCAACCATTCAATGAGACTTTGGATGATGGCACATACAAGGGGAAAAATTATTGGGGCATTTGTTATGGTGATGTAAAGGTGACAAATGTATCTAATGCCGAAAATGGTCGTACAAATAAACTTGCCGTGTTATCACAATCAGAGCAAACAAAATTCACGAAATTTCTTAAACAACGTTTAAAGTACGATATTGTTTATTCATCGGGAGCTGGTCATAAAATACTTAAATTGATTACAAATGATGCAGATCTCAATTTGTTGTCACGAAACACGACCTTTAAGTACGATACATGTGCTCCTCAGGCAATCTTAATGGCAATGGGTGGAAATATTTTGGATCTTAACAGTACAATTTTCGCCGGAAAACCCGTTCCTTTGTGTTATGGCAGCAGTGAACCCAATTGCAACATTAACGGTATTCTAGCATACAGGGAACTTGACACACTCAATGAAATCATTTCAATGTTTGGCAAATAAAACAGAAACAAAAAATATTACAAAAATAACATTCCAATATTCATAAACAACAAGAAAAAGGATAATCCATTGAGTATAATAAGACATTCGAATTATTTATCATAAAAAAAAGAAAGAAATACCATTATAATGTTACAGTTAGGGCAGTTACGGATCACGCTATTATTGAATAATTTATCATAAGTACACGTTTGACTGCAATCAAGTGGTTTTTTTTTCTTGATTGTTCAATTTATACAGTCAAATAATGTTTATTGAAGTTGAAACGTATTTTTTTTATGTTTTCGATCAATTTCATTCGAATTGTGACTGGAAATTCTTTCTTTGAACCACAAAATGCTTCATGAATAATTCAATTATTATCTTTAATAAAAAAAAAAAAAATAAAAGAAAACCTAAAACAATCACTGTTTTTACATAAAACTCGTAAATTAATGCACTGAAATGTAGTAGAACAATCTTAATCATTGTTTGATTAATGTGTGAAAATAATTATAAAAGAAAAATGTAGAAATAGAAGAGAATAATCAGTATTCCAGGACACATTGTATAGACGTTCATTAGAAAGCATGATTGAATAGTAACGTTCCTTGTAAAATTGTTATGCAACAAAAAATTTAATTTTATTTTTTAAGAATTCTTTACCATAATTTAAATATAAAAATCATAAAATAAAAATTACGCTTAGACAGGATTCTCCTGTGCCTTTTGGATAAAAATTTCTATTGACTACCATGATTTTAACCCTTCATCCAATTTTCTTGGCCTAACCAGTGTCACTACGAATCTGAAATGGGCCAGAAAAAGATGTTGAGATTAAACTTGAGACATCATTTAAAAATTTTGATCTTTCTTTTTTTGAGTATTTTTAAAATATCATTTTATCAAATATATCAAAGTCGCCTAATAAATGTAAAGAATAAAAAGTGAGCGTTAAATTTAACGCTCTTAGGCGCCCTTGAAATACACAATAAATTTTGTGGAAACGTGTTTCATAAACCAATTTAATTAGATTAACCCATCAATCATATATTTATGGTTATTATCAAAATACATGTTTTTTCATAGGAATTTTCATAGCAAAATAAAATAAATTTCCCTTGAAATATACGAGTATATAATAATAAAATAGAATAAATTGTACAGAATGCCAAGTCACGCAAAAGATAAAGATGAGACATGAAATTTATTGAGAAACGTTTAAAGACAGCGCTTTGGCGTTTTGTACAATTTGACTTAGATCTACTATTTTTAAGACCAAATATGAAATAAAAAGCAAATAGACACAAAAATATTATTGTTGAGTGTTCAAAAAAAAAAATCTATTAAAAGTCTGTAGTCTGCTAGACCCATAAAATAAATAAATTATATGAAAAACTTTAACATAATGACGATATTCTAAAGGAAAAAAGTAATGTTTATCAAATATATAAATATATTTATTAATATACAAACAAAATATGAATTATATGTACTAAAAGTAATTATTTATCGTAAATTTATTGTAAAAATGAAAAATTTTAAAATAAAAATGAATGTTTACTTAATTTTCTTCTATTTTTGCTATGTTTCTCCTTCCCAATAATCTGGTTCTGATACCAAATTTGATAATTCTTCCGCATTATATCCAATCAAATCTTTTAAATTCACAACAAATTTATAAACAAATCTTTTGCCTTGAACTTTTGCAATCAAGTCACCATCGTAATAGTATCGCAATGCTCTTGATAACTTTTCATAATTCATTGCTGGCTTATTTTTGCGTTCTCCCCATAATTGTGCGACTGTTTCCGGATTTGTTAATTTAAATTCTCCTTCAGTTCCTTGCCATTCAATGATATCTTTGTGATGTTTATCTGTTAAAAGTTCCAACAAAAATTGCCACAATTGAATTTGCCCGGCTTTGTCTCCAATTGACTTGTCACTGCTTAAACTAGCTGAGGGTCCCATTTTCATTATTCTCGGTTTTTTTAATGCCGATTGACCACCACTTTCATTTTCATTCGTCACTGGATCTGATTTCGTTTGACATATTGCAACAAATTTACATTTTCGCAGCAATTCAATGGAAGTCCAGAATCGATCTCCAGGGTCATTTGGTACTTTTTTCTTGAAGGTTTCTAGTCCTATGTTGCACAAACTGTCACCTGTTATATTCCAATCTTCTGGTTTAATGTCTTGCAAGTTGAATTGTTTGATTGCCCATTGAAGCCAATGCTGCACATGACCAGTATTCCACAACAACGGATCATCCGGGAAATTTAATCGTTGCATTTCTTTTTTAAACTCCAAATCCACTATCCATTTCACACAACGCTTATTATTCTCATTTTTCTTTTGTAACGTTTCTTGATTCACCTGACTAACCTGTTGCTTGTTCTTGCCATTACTGGGCTTGTGTTCACCTGAACTTGAATTTTCTGTTTCATAAGATGCCAAAACGTCATCTGAGGGCTTCAGGACATCGACAATATTAATTTTCTTTTCATTTTGAATGACTTGTACATTAATTTGGACAATTCCAGCACCCTGTACACATTGATCAACGAGATTTTTGTCTGGAGATAGCTGAAATTTCAAAATGAATAAAAAATGTTGGTTTCTTTGAAATTTAATGCAGTTTTACCTCTTGTGAGTCTTGCAGCCAAAACTTAAAGCCAGTCAATTTTGCTCCAACTTGATTTTCAACGAGAGTCTTTAAGTGTGATAAAGGTTTAATTAAATCCATATGAATTTTAAGAACATCATCAGAATTTTCATCATCACTCTCATTTACAGACTGAGTTGAAGAAAGTTGATTTGAAATAATTGTGCCATCGAAGAGTCCTGGATTTTCAACACTTATATCTTGTGGTTCCATTTTACAGAGTTTACTAAGCTCAAAATTAATTTTAAAGGAAATTGGTAAATAAAGGTTTGTTTACGTTTTTTATTTATTTATTTACTATCTTGCTGTCAAATAAACGTCAAGTCAATTGAAGAAAACCGCAAAATAAAAATTCTTCACGTGCAAGAAAGATAAAGCCGGTAAATTTTTCACTTAAATTGAAAAACTAAATGGAAAAATGAAGCCTTTTAGTCCCCCGACCTCTCTTCAAGCTATCAAGGATGAAATCAATGAAGAATTGCTCATAGCATTCAAGAACTTGAATTTCTTACAGTTGAAGGTAAGTCTTTTCATTGTAAAATTTTACCGTTAATCCACTTCTTTTGTTACTTTTATTCAAGTTACGAAAAATTCAACAATTGATACAAACCAATGATGATAACCAAAATTTCTATTACAAAAATGATGAAATATCATCAGACCTTAAAATAATCAAACAGATTCTTGGTACTTTGAACAAAATGAATGAACAGGCGAAATACAATTTTAAGTGTGATAGCATCGTACCTGCTGAAACTCCATATTTAAAATATGCTGATTATCCTTGTCCGAATCTTGAACCATGTAAGAATTTGAAATTGAATTTGTGACTGTATAATAATTTGTGTCTCTTTTGAAATAGATGTTCCTGGTCATATTATTAGTGGTGTAATATCTCACATCAAAAATGCTGCAAAAGGGTTGATTTATGTCATGGATTTTAAACGGTAACTTACATTTAATATTATCTTAAATCAATAATAACACCTACATTTTTGCCAGAAGTTCTGTTTTTCAAAGTGTATTACGATCTTTGAATAACAAAGAAAATTTGAAGCTGATTACAAATCCGAAAACCTTAAAGACTGGAGATTTCATTGCTCTACAAATTGATGGACAGATTACAAGAGTTTTAGTTGATAAAACTTTTACAGAGTTTATGTTTTTCATGGTTGATATTGGTGAAGAAATACCATTTGATAAAAATCAACATCAACTCTTCGAACTCGCGAAATATCACAAAGATATTCCAGCTCAAGCACTTTTATGTAAAATTGAAGGATTTCAAAATAAGGAAGATCGTCTCACGGATTTATTACATTCTGATATTGAGCTTGAGGTCTCATATGTTAAAAATCACATTATTCATGTTAAATCAGCGAATTCCAATGAAAGTTCGGAAGATAAGTCCAGCTCAAGTGATTCAAATAACACAGAGGAAACAAATCACACCAATTTTTCATCAACTAACCCATTTATGTCTGATTTGATGAATCAAATGAAAAACGTTGAATTGAAAGCAGTAGAAGAGGACCAAAAAGAACAAGAGCTTTTTAACGAAGATCAAATTGCAACGAGCAACGCCATGGTGGCAGTGATGGGTTATGACCCTAAAGATGAAGGAAAATATTGTAAATTTTACAATGAACAAACGGGAGGATGTTTCAAGGGAGCTAATTGCAATAAAATTCATCTCAAACCATTGGCTGATGGCTGGACTCGTGATAAAGTGGAGACATTCCAAAAGAACTTGAATGACATAAATCTTCCAAATATTGGTCAAAGTTTATCAATTGAAATGGTATGTTGTACTGATATACATATATTTTATGGACATCTCTCGTCTGAATATCAAAAGAATTGTGGAACAGCAGCAATGAGAGCCTTTAATCGCAACATAAATCGTCCGGAAAATTTCAAAAAATATAAAATGTTTCACAATGAATCGCCAGGTAAAATTTTTTTGACTTTCCTTTAACAGTCATTTAATTAAATGAAATTTTCAGCTCAAGGAGAGTTGGTATTAGCACCATATGATGGACTTTATTATCGTGCACGTGTTACTGCAGTAGCAGAGAAATCAGTTGATGTATTTTTCGTGGATTATGGCAACTCATGTGAAGTCTATATAGATGATTTATACAAGTGGAATAGTTCATTCAACGAAATACCATTCCAAGCAGTTAAATTCCAAATTGCAGGAATAAAACCAGTCAAAACTGAACGTAAAGACCTGAGAGCAGCTGAATTGTATCGTCATTTAGTTGGAAGAAAATTACGCGGTGTTGTGGTTGATAACGTTCCTGATATTTTGATACGACTATATACCGACAATGATGCTGAATTGATTAACTTACTTAAAATGACTGAATATTGTGAGAAGGAAGATAATTTAGGATTTTCTGCTTATGATAGACCTTTTTTTCCTGCATAATAGAAATTCATTTGTGATACCAAAACTGGTAGTAAGATAACTATAATTATATTTTTCCTGAGAAATGTTTTTTATTATTATTGACATAATTAAATTTAATGTTCCTTACTTATTATTATTGAATATGATACTTTAACAAAAAAAGAGAATAAAATTAATATTGATATTATATGATCGCATATTGTTCGTACAACAATTCTCGTATTTTATAATATTCTTCACAGAAAGTCCCTTCCATTGTTACTTTTCCTGTGTCAACTCTTTTCAGTGCCACTTTTTCTCCAGCACACCACAGCACTCCATCGATAAATTCTGCGGAAATGTTATTTTTCATCAGAACTTGTTTAAAGTCGACTAACTTGAGTTCATTAATAAACACAGATTTATGTGTGGGTACTATTTGATCTTCACTAATTGGTTCAAGAGCGTAAATTCGTTCAGTTTCATCAGTTGCTGTCACATCTTGATCTGTTTCCATGGGAATGTTTGTGTTTTCGCCATTTTCCTTATCTCCACTCTCAAATTGTTTTGTACGGATGGATATTTGGCCGTCAATCCATGCAACTTCTGCATCACGTCCTTTTTGGAACTTTAATTGACTTACAAGAGCTTCAGTAAGTCTTACTTGGTAGATATGTGACTCGGTTGTTGCATCAACAGTTTCACCACGATTTGGGGTAAATACACGAGCACCGATATTTTGTCGACAATGTTCTGCAACAAGTTCAGTGTTACTTGGAATTCCTCGAACTATTATTACACGACGTGGTCGAAGTTGCGATAGAATTTTTAAAAGTGAGTCTCCATCGGACCGTCCTTCAAAATCAATAAATTGAACTTGAGCATTGATTTCAATTAACTTCCTACTACTAATACACTTGGTTGGACGTTCAGCTAATAAACAATCTTCTGTTTTAATATCTTTCTCTTTTTTGATATCTTCTTCTTTCTTGATATTCAATTTATTGTCTACATCATTTTCATTTGTAACTCCGTCAGTAGTGTCCATTAATCGGTAATCTTCTAACTGAATGATTTCACCATACTCATCATATTTGATTTTCTCTTCGAAAAATGGGAACATTGCAAAATGTTTTTTACTTGATTTAAAGAAACCAGTTTGAGATTTGCCAGCTCGCACAACAATATCATGTTTGCCAGTAATAACGGACATTTGCAATTCTTCATCCGAATCTGAGTCAGACGAATCTTCTTCCTTTTCCTTTTTGATTAAAGATTTTGGAATTTTAGTGCCGTGTGTTCTCATGTATTCTTCCAGTTCGGCACCTTCCAATTCCACACGACGTTGAACATCCAACTCAATTTTACGTCCATTTGCACCATTATCAATCAAATCACGTGCCAATGTACCTGGCGAGCTTCTACTTGTAACAATTATACTATTATTTGCATTTGGAGCCCATTGAACGAAGAGCTCACGCGAAAATCCACTTTCCATATCAGGAGAACTCGCTAACACAACTTTAGGACTTGGAACATTTGCCAGGTCTTTCATTGAGTGACACATATGAACATGTCGAAATTGAAATGGATTATTACGAGCCCCTTCAAAACTCTTCATAAGTTTGTCACTCATCCATTCAATCTGGGATTTGGCAAATTCAATGACATTGTAACTAAAATTATTTAAAAGTGCCAGAGAGTAAGTCATTAATCCCGATTCTTTGTTTTTCCACAACTGATCTAACATGTGGGCTAATTCAAGTACACGACCGGCAGTATCGACAGTAATTAATACATTTCCTTTGTTTCTCAGGGTTTGTAAGATGTTTGTCATCAATTTTTCATCACGAGCTCTTCTCCGTGCCTGTTGATACTTTGCATTATAACAATCCGTTATCAATAATGAGGGTCGTTGCAATTTCTCTAATTCACATCCATTTAAATGTCGTTCTTTTTTGTGATTGAAATCTGTTGCATACACAATATCTTCTTCACCTACTTTGACAATTTTCCAAATTGTACCACCAATCAAATGTCCAGCTGGTAATGGTGTTATAGTGATGCCAAATCCTTTTCCCTTCATGGAAACACTTTGATTGTACTTTAGCTGAGTAATTCTATCGAATGCTGTATCAATATCATCCAAGGAAAATAAATCAAAATCGTACATATTGAAGTGGGACATGAACAAATCATACATAAACATTTGGCCCATTTTATAAACCGGTATTGTTGCATAAATTGGACAATTCATTCCCAGTTTTCCGACCAAATATGGAAGTGCACCCAAATGCTGTGGATCTGGATATGACAAAAGTATGGCATCAATTGTGTGAACATACTTTTTGAGTTCTTTGATGAAATTTGGATCAAATTTTTCATCCCATCCACAATCGAGCAAAATACGGACTTCATCGACTTCTAGCAGGTAGCACGGTGGACTCTCATCCATTGCACCAGAAATTGTGTGCAGTTTTATAATTGAAGTCATTTTTGTTTGTTATTAATTGTTTTCTGGAAAAAAAATATTTGAAATGACATTCAATTTGCAGAAAATTTAAAATATTGGTTACTTACAAATTTTCATTGAGTTCCTAAAACCTAAATCTGGATAAGATATTTGTTATTTCTGTTTTAATTCTATTTATTTAACTAAAAATATTTGATTGAAACTTTTGGAGTATCACACCGCCAATAACATTGCATTTGTCAAAACAATCTTGAATGAGCTTGAGTCAAATACTTTATTGAATGATATCGAAATAGAGAATTCTCAGTTTTTGACAGACGAACACAAAAGTGAGGTTAGATCAAATTTTTGTTTACAAATGTGAATCAACATCACTCGAAGTTCTGAAATGCTTTTATAAAAATATTTTTTTAATTTAAAGAAAAAGTAAATTTAAAAATAAATTTCTTAAATACAAAATGACAAACAATAACGAAATCAAAAGTTATGACGATGAATTTGATGAAAATCAGGTAACCAAAATTGTTAAATGTGAAGATTCGTTAAAAACTTCCAAATTTATTTTCAGGATATTGCCAGATCTAGATTCGCTGACATGCTTCATGATACGGATAGGAATCAAAAATATTACTTAGGATTGAAGGCTGCAATTGAGCGAATGCATGAAAATGGAAAGAAGGCAAATGTGTTGGACATTGGAACTGGAACCGGTTTGTTATCCATGATGGCTGTAAAATTAGGAGCCGATAGTGTTATTGCTTGTGATGGTTTTATGCCAGCAATTGAATGTGCATCGAAAATAATTGAAGCCAATGGGATGAAAGACAAAATTAAATTGATCAAAAAACATTCAACCCAAATTGTGGTTGGAGTTGACATGGAGCATCGAGCTAATATTCTTGCTACAGAGGTGAAAAAAAATTAAACGTTAATTAATTTTAATTTATAAATGGAAATATATTTTAAGGTGTTTGATACAGAATTAATTGGTGAAGGAGCCATAGAAACGTTCAATCATGCACATGCAAAATTGCTTGAAAAAGATTGCATCGTTGTACCAACTCTTGGAACCATATACGTTCAAATTGTTGAAAGTCCTGTTGTAAGTGCATGGAATAACATCAAATTAATTGCTGATTTGGAAGGTGACATTTTATTGAGACCACCAACGACTGTTGTTAATTGTCCAGGAGAAGTAACTGTGCATGATCTTCAACTCAGCCAATTAACCGAGAGTTCATTTAGAGCTCTGAGTGACCCAATTGCTGTTTTTGATTTTGACTTTTCAGGGGCAGATGCAATTGAAAAGCAACGAGAATCTATCAAAACTATTAAAATTCTTCAAACAGGACTCGCTCAAGCGGTTTTCATGTGGTGGGATCTAAAAATGGATGTAGATAAAAAAGTTGTTTTAAGTTGTGCTCCTTATTGGGCGCACCCTGATTTTGATGTCAACAAATCAAACGACCTCCCTCAAAATGACATTCCATGGAGAGATCATTGGCTCCAAGCAATTTATTACTTACCTCAAAACAACGTTTTATTAGGTGAAAATCGCGAGATCCAAATCATATCAAATCATGATGAATTTTCATTGTGGTTCCAAATCGGACAAACAGAACACTTAGTTCTCAATGAAAAACCTTCGTGCACTTGTGGAATTCATCTTGCATGTCCAAGATCTAGAATAATGCAAGTAAATGACAGTTTAAGGAACAAAAAAATGATTATGCATCTCGAAGAATGGAATTTAAAAGGCAGCACATTACTTGTGATAGGTAACGGAATTTCACTCATTGGTATGGCAGCCTCGAAAATGGAACCAAATCCATCAAAAGTCATGATAATTGAACCTAACCGAATATTAAGAAAAGCTTTAGAAGAATTTGTAGATGATAACAAACTGTGGAATGTAAATGTCAAAGAAAATTGTGATAAAATTAAATTTTCAACCGTGACACACTTATTTTTTGAACCATCTTGTATCGAAGTGTTACCATGGGCTAATTTCAAATACTTTAATTTCATCAAAAAGAATCAAGATAATTTTGAACCACACATTAAATATTCACCAATCAAAGCAACATTGAAGGCAGTTCCAGTTCAATTTTTGGATTTACATAAAATCAGATGTCCACTCAAAAATTGTGAAGGTTTTGACATGTCAAAATATGATGAAATGATTTTGAATGCAATCGATTTAGCTGATCCTGAAGTCGAGGTACACTCATTGTGGGAGTATCCGTGCAAGGCAGTGGGTCAAATTTCAACATTATTAGAAATTGACGTAAGTGATATTAGACGAGAGTATGAAGTTAGTGGCTTGATTGAATCAGAAAATGACTTTAATGGTATTGCAATATGGATTGATTGGCAGCTGAATTCAAATCCCAAGTCAATAATTTCGACAGGTCCTAAAGAACCTATACAAAACGGAGAATATATAAAATGGTCAATGCATGACAAACAAGGCGTATATTTCGTTAAAAATACTAAAAATCAAATTTCATTTAAGATAAGCTATCAATTAGAATTTAATAAACTTAAATTTGAATTTAAATAAAAAAAAAGTCATTTTTCATTGTAAAATGTTAAATTTTAATCACTCATAAACATATGGGTAGTTTTTCCTACTTTTGCCATCTTAGCAGCTCTTTCACTTCCAACAATTGCTGACACCTGCATTAAATCATATTTGGTGTAAAGCAAAGTGACACTCATTGAATTTTCACATCCATCTCGGGAGTTCTGATAATTTTCATGCATCAAATTCAGTATTTCTGAATAGAAGTTTGGCCAAGCTGGTGGAGCATACATGATAATATTACGAATTCCTTTCAGACGAGTACGTTTAAAGAAATGTGCACGTTCGGAGTAGAGTAAGAAATGAGCACTGCTATGGAAAAACATATCTCGAGCACGTGCTACTTTTTCATCCTTTGAATATTCAGATATTTGCACAAAACTAACTTCTTCCTTCTTAAAGTAATTCCTTAATCGAACATAATCAAAGTAGCTTGGAACATAAACCAAACAATGAGCCATTGTTGGACTTTTATATTGTGGCAAAACTATTTTAGTGAAGTAATTAAAGCGTTCATCAAACGAATTTTCAAATGATGTGACTTCGATTCGTTGAAATATCTGAAAAATATTAAATATAAGATTTATTCAATTTTAGAGGAAGAAAAAAAGTCAATTTTACCTGAGGTACATTAACTGTCACATGTCGTATTGTTCCGGTTTCGATTGCATTGATAGTTCTTGCTTTACCTCGATAATTAACCATTCGGTTATTGTACAATGATCTGAATTCAGGTAACTCGTGCGATGTGAAAAGCAGAGTTTGGCAATAAAATTTCGACAATCCACTTAAAACCCAACTTCTGATCCTCGAAAAATCAGTATTCAACATTTTTTCAGGTTTCAAATGTAAATGATCCAAAAAATGCAATACATGCTCCCAATTTTGAGCGTAAAAGATTTCAGCTTGATCCATAATCAATATTTCGATAGATGACAAAAAATCAAAGTCACGATGTTTTTCTCCAGGAGCGCCAATGGTCAATCTCAAACCAAGTGGGGATGCTATTATAATATCTGAATTGTAATAATCCGTATATAGCCTTATATTTTTCTTTGTAAGACACAGACCAAGTCTGAAATTATCATCAACATTTCCTGCAAATATTTTTTCATAATCCTCAGGTTTCGGATTTCGTTTGGGAAAAAATAATTCATTTCCTGTGAATTCTTGGACAAACCTCGAGTAATTCATTATTTTACTTTTGTCGTTATTGCAAAACAAGGCAATGAAATTATTTACAATTTTATATGCAGAATCTCTAAGTGGCACTACGATAAGAACTTTTGGACGAGTCAATCCCTGATCACGACAATATTCGGGTATCATACAATCATTTGAATCTTTTCCGGTTTTGTTTAATTTTGCGTTATGATGAAGCACCCTTGCTCGAGTCTTAAGTGCATGATTTAGAGCGTGAAGTGAGTAAACAAACCTAATTTCCTCTGCATTATTGAAATTTCGTTGAGTGTAATAAAAGTCCTGATAGTTGTTGATAATGCTAAACATTTCTCTTTGTAATGGTGTGAAATGTTTACTTGAATTTTGATGTGCTTCCAACTGGTCTTGGTTTGCTTTTGGAAGATTATTCCATATTTGATTTTTAATAAAGTTTGCATTTGATGGATTTATCAAAGAGGGAATTGAACCAGGTTTAGCATATGTCTCGTTGTCATCATCCAATGAAATTAAAGCTTTGGGCTTTGTATTATTTGCAGTTTTGCTTTGAGGAATTTCGAATAAGAGTTTTCCTAGAGATTTCCAATCAATGGTCGATTTTTCAATGTTTTTTTCTAGACTTGAAATTGCATCTAGCAAACCAGATGAAAGATCATTATCTAGATGTATACTGAAAGGATCTTCAGACTCTTTTAATTTACTCTTTTCATCACAAAGTTCTATTTCTGAGTCAGATGCGTCAGATTCCGGCAACTCTTCTTTTGTTTCATTTTCTTCATCTTCAACTGCATCATTCTCTTGGATTTCTTGATCTTCCATTTCAATGTTTTCTTCCCCTTCTTCCTCTTCTTCATCCTGAAT
Organism: Culicoides sonorensis; assembly: GCA_900002565.1. NCBI lineage: Eukaryota > Metazoa > Arthropoda > Insecta > Diptera > Ceratopogonidae > Culicoides > Culicoides sonorensis. The sequence continues at coordinate 580,934 of LN483386.1, read as the reverse complement.
ATCAGCTTCCTCATTTTCACTTTCCAATTTATCTTCATGATCAACATCGGATTCCATTTGATTGAGATCTTCAGTTTCTTCTTCTTCTTCCCCACTCTCTGATTCCTCATCAGAACTTACCTGGCTTTTCTTATTATCACCAGCTTTGCTCGTAATTGATTCAAGTAATTCCTCAAACGGATCTGGTTCACCCTCACTATCATCATGTTCACTTGAATCATCCTGCATAGACTGTTGTCGAGCTTCCCTTTTCAACTCAGCACCTCTCATGCGCCGAAGATAGTCTTCCGATTCTTGATTTCTAGCAATATGTTTGAATTTCACTTTATTTTTGTCAGGTTGATATTTTTTCACTTTAGATTTTGGCTTATTTTTCTTGGAATAGTTTTTCTTAAAGAATTTCCTGCTTTTCGGAGCCATAATTAGAAAAATAGAACACTTGTGAGACGTAAATAAATCAACGTGTTTTGATTGTTGAACTAATTTGACATTTGTCACACTGTTAAAAAAATATATGAAAAGGAGAAAATAATTCCTGGAATTTCCTGATCAATTGAAAAAAACAGCTCCCGAGAAATTTTATGTTTTTCAAATTAAAAAATATTTGTAATCGAATTTTTTCTAAAAATAGTTTTCATTCATATTTTTTTTTTATTATGCATAAATGACAGTGTAAATTTTGACAGTTCTAGAAAAAAAAATATTCCTTCAAAAGAAATTGAAATTTTGTGAATAAATTAAGTATTAAATTGAATTGATCAGATTTAAATTATTTCATTTCAAATTTATATGTGATTTTGTGATCATGAGTGCAAAAAGTAGTGGAGGAGTAAGTCGAGTGCTGGCCAAGTAAGATGATTCACTAAAAATTTTGACACAAATATTCAATACCAAATACGTGTTTATTTTTTTTTTTTATTATTTTTAATTAGGCTCTCCTTATCCTTGGATAATGGAAACTACTATGAGGCTCATCAAATGTATAGGACATTGTACTATCGCTATTCAACACAAAAGAAATATGATGAGCTTATAAATTTACTTTATGATGGAAGCAATAAACTGCTTGAATATGATCAGAAACCATCAGCTACTGATTTAAGCATATTGTTAGTTGACTCATTAGACAAAGTAGAAAATTTAGATAAAGAGAAGTGGGTTAAAAATATAGGAGGACTGATGCGTAAAATTGGGCAAATTGTGGAGCGTGAAACTTTGCTAGCTAAAGCTGTGAAGTGGGCAGCCTTAAGTGGAAGTGATAGTCTTAAACATCAAATGCATCAAATAATTGCTAGTATATTGTGGGATGAGGGTAATTTAGAGCAAGCAAAACATCATTTTATCCTTTCAAAAGATGGCCCCGAATTTGCAAAAATGTTGATCCAGCTTAGTAGTCGAGGATATGCAAAGGAAGTTGATCTTTTTATTGCACATGCTGTCCTACAACAATTATGCATGAAAGATAAAGACACTGCGGGTCAAACTTTTGAGACATACACAAAATATCATCCTAAAATTGCAGCTACACAGCCGCCATTTACTTTACCATTACTAAATTTCATCTATTTTTTATTAAAAGCAATTGAAACTGGAAAGTTAGCCATGTTTAAAACACTCTGTGAACTATACAAGACAAGTATCGATCGAGATCCAGCTTACCAGAAATATTTGGAAAAAGTTGGAATTTTATTCTTTGGTGCTCCTGTTGTTAGACAAGGACCCTCTGGAGGTATCTTTGGTGACTTAATTAATCAACTATTTCAGGGATTGGACGAAGGTGGTCAGGAGGACGAGGAAAATGGAAGTGATGATCGATTGGATTAATCTTAACAGTAATAACACGTTTTCAAATAACAGACAGACAAAACATTAATATGTAAATCAGAATTATGATAATAAAAAATGAAGAATATTTCATCTCTGATTCGTAAAAATTAATAAAATCACTAAAAAATACTAATATTCAATGAAGTTTTAATTCATCTTCTTAGACGTTAAATCGTTAGACACTAAATTTAAGGGAAACGACAAGAAAAATGATTGTTTTTTCCATACTAAAAGAAAATTGTCTAAAATAATAATTTTTATTTGAACACATATTTACAATTATAATACACATTTTTTTTTTGCTTGTATTATTTCCATTTATAATATAGTACAATTTCATAACTAATTCAATAATAAAATAACTAAATTAATTGTGATTAATTAACAATCACTTCGACTGTTTCATTTAGTTTTTTTTTTAAAGACATAGAAAAAGTTTTTAATTTACGAATGTTTTTATTTTAAATTCTATAAAACATTTTTATTTTTCTCTTTTTAACACAGACATCTATAACGATTAGTATCTGTAAGTCAAAGCTAAGCCTTACCATTTTCTCCATTTGCTTCTTGTTGTAAAAATTTTTGCAGTCTTCTACGTCTCAATTCAGAAATAGGATCATTAGGGTCATCGATATGTTCTAATTGGGTTCCTAAATTTTTTGATGATTCTTTTGTGTCTTTTGGTGACATATCTAAGTAATCTTCACTACCCACATCTTCTAACTTGACTTGCTCACTCGGATTAGGTTTTGTGCTAGTCGATGATGCGTTCTCTGCTGTCGTCGAAGAGGAAGATTGTGCAACAGAGGTCGAAGAAGAAGAAGGACCTGCAATATCGAGTATTGGTGCAGTTGGTTGAATTCCGGAGGATGAGGGTCCCGGTTGTGGCTCAGTTGGTGGTTGTGGAGTAACAGTTGTTGTTACAGGAATTGGAGGTAGTCGTGCCGTTATTGCTGAATATTGATTCATTAAGGCAACAGATGCATCCATCATTAATTGGATATTTTTCAATAGTTTAATACGTTCTTCAACATTTTTACGTTCATTTCCTTCCAAAAGTCGTAGCTCTTCATCAGATAAGGTATCTAAATTAGGTGGCATTGGAGGTGGCGGCACAGCATATGGTGTTATAAATGGAAATGGAGGTAAGAGTAATGGTGAACCAGGAACTAGTGGAATTGCAGAGTTACTATTTGCTAAAACATTTGGTGTTTGAGTAGCGCCCATTAAATTGATAAATGGGTTTGGAGGAATAACATTGTTATTATTTTGATTTGCTCCTCCAGCATTTGCTACACCATCATTATTATTATTATTGTTGTTGTTGTTGTTATTTGCTTGGTTTACTTGAGCACCACCTTGGTTTTCCACAGTTACTGGAGCACGTAAAATTTCTAATCGACATGTTGGACATGTTTGTTGTCGTTGGAACCACGATCGTAGACAAGGTGTATGGAAAATATGACCACAAGGCAGCTTTTTTGAGTTGTTTACCATATCCTCGCTGTTATAATACAAAATGGAAAATGAATTAATTTCCAGACATTTCGAAAATCAAATCTATTGATGCAAAAGTACTCACCGACAAATGATACAAATATTTTCTGGTGTTGATAGCTCTTCTGGAGTTGCATCTGGATATAAAGTATTCATATTTCTGATTGCACGTCTCGATAAAATGACATCATTCAGTGCTTTTTTGAAATTTCTACACGAAAAAAAATTATAAATGTATAATCAAATATAAATTACGTGTCTCTTTGATAAGATATTAACACATTTGCAGGCATTCAAAAGTAAACAAATTAAACAGTTGTTATCATACATACCTCATTGTATAATACATAGGTCTAAATGCAAACAGAGGAAGTGTATAAATTTTGACCATTAATACCACAAAAATAATGTATAACACAACCCGAATAAATCCAATAACTAATTCAGTGTACAACAGAAAAACGGCTTTATTTTCCCATGGTGTTTCTGACCGTAGTTCAGCTGCATGCAAAATATATTTAATTGCAGCATTTATGACCATCGTTATTAAAACAGCATATTCAAATCCAAATACGAGTTGAACCGTGGCTCCTTTTGTCACGGTTGATTGATATGCGTATGCAATCAAGTAATAATCGAGAAGTCCTAATATAGTAAGAAGACTCGAAACTCTTATATGAAAAAGCCAGCCAATGATGGGACTGCGTTCCATCTAAACAAAAACATAAATATGAATTATTTTTCAAAACAAATGACATTGAAACCGGTTTATACTTACAAAATCAACTCGTTCTTCAGCTAACCAATGGAATGATTTGAGGAATAGTAAAACAGTGAACAAAGCAACAAATTTCGGATTAAAATCATCTCGAAATACGGTAAATGCAAGACAAGTTTCTGTCAGTGCATACCAAAATCTTTCCATAAGGCGTTCCACTTCTGCAGCTCTTAGTTGACCCAAAAATATCTATGAATAAAAATAAATTTTATTTAAACCATTAAAATATTTCACTCTTAAATTAACTCACTTTTCGAATTAATTTTCCGAGCATTAGGACCAGAACGAGTGATTGAACATAAATTACCACCATCGATGGATTTGATTTTGTGATGTAGACCACCGATGGGTAAAATTGTTTCTTCTGGTAATATGCATTGAAAATCACAATCCCTGTAAGACATATTGAAACCAGAGAAATACCCAAACTTCGCATTTTTAGCATGTACTTAGCTAAATGCGTTATGGTTTCAAAAAAATAATTAATTTTGGAAGTGATTCCTTATAAATATACGCAATTTTATCACTTTATAATACACACAAAATTTAAAAGTTATTTTGAGAATATTTTGCTTTTCCCTTTTCTAGAGTTCAATAATATTTTTCAATACCACGTCAGACTGTCAAAAGTGCTTACAGAAATTGACATTAGGTGCGCTGCTGGGTTTCAAATTTACAATTTTTGGTCTTAAATTAACGGTAGAAGATGAGAAATTGAAGGCATTTGATGAAATTTTACTTTTAATTTGAATCATCCTAAAATTATGTTGGACTTGAATTAGATTTCTTTTGAGATTGGCTCGGACACTCAATTTGATGACACATTTTGAAAATAACCAGTCGTTTCCATATCAAATTTTAAAATTCATAAATAAATTTTCCACCTTCTTCAATTTTCTAATGATCAAAATATTTTATATTGCATTTCATTACAAGAAGTAAAAAAAATAACAAATTTTATGCATAATTTCATATTTCGGGGATATTTTGTCACCTATCTAAAAATAATTCGTGAATGATTCATGTGGGAGATCGACAGCTAGACCAAATGATATTTGTTGAACGGAAAATTACGTTTATTATTATTAATGAAATGAGAATTTCTGTAAATAAATAAATAAATTTTGTTCAAGGCTTGTTCTTGACTCAGAAAAATATATTTACAATAAAAAAGAAAATTAAACAGGTTGTTCCATATTTTTCTTCATTTTTGTAACATATAAATATTTTATTATTATACTTTTTTTTTCACAATGAAAATGATTTTAATTATAGATATACAATAAATTATATTGAACAAACAAACAAGCGAAAAAAATACAAATTGTGTTAATAGTACAAAATATTTTGAAAACCTCATGAAAATTATAAAATTGAGTACATTCATGAGAGTGAAAGATTCACGTTAATTTTAATTATGCCTTATAAACTATAATAATGCAAAATGATGTGTAAAAAAAGAAAATTACTAATAAACGTTTCATTTTTTATCGTCATACTTTCACAAATGTTTCAATGATGATGATTTGTGTTTTTTTCGTATGTGTTATACACAAAATAACATGATGATGATGATTTTCATTTTTTTCTAAATCTATTTTTAGTCACCAAATAATTTTTTTCCTAATTCCATCATTCGATGATTACGGCATACTTTGAGTGCATCTGCCTTTTTGAGTACAGCTGCCACATCTTTGTTAGCATCAACTAATTCGCTCAAAAAGTCCTCATAAACTGGTTTGATATTTGGTGGTAATGCGCCTATTCGTACACGTTTCAAGGTCTCAATTATGCCTTCAGCCCATCCACTTTCAATGGCAAACTCAGAAATCCATGGAATAAGTTTAATTACAGCACACATTGTTTGCATTCCTAGGAGAAAAATGTGTTAATTTAATGAAAGTGTAAAAATTGATGCCTCACTTACCTAAGAACCATAGCTCTTGAATTTCACTCCAGTGTTCTCTGTATGCCATTGAAACATTTAATGCAGTTGGGTCGTTTGACTCATCAACAGTATAAGCATCCCATAAAAATCTGATTGTTGATGACATGTATCGACAAATTGAGTAATCATCATGTTCCACCTTAGTTGATCGTTGTTTGAGCATTAACAATCCCAAAATAGCCAAATGTCCATACATAACCAAGTTATCTGATGTATTTTTCAATTCTGGTAAATTATTGAAAATAAAACGTAATAAATTGGCAAAACAATCACTTTCGTCGACCAATTTTGGCTCAAGTACTGTAACATTCATGAAGATATTGCACAAACTAACAATTGCTGCACGTGAATCTTTCATTTCGTCGAGTTGTTCAGGTGTCAATTCTGGAGGTGGTTCATTCATGCGTTTAAGACGTTCAGCACGTGGAACTGGTGGTTTTTTGTAATGAGCAATTGTCCAATGAAATAGTAGACAATCTGATAAAACTTCCTCTTCTTTCAATTTCAAAAATATATTTCGTGAAGTTTCTTCAACGACCAAATGGCACATTGATGGAAGTAAGACACGGAGAAGATCAGCAGGTGCTTCGCCTGGATATTCCTTATCATATTTATGTTTAATACGGAAATCACGACTTTCGATGAATGAATCATTGGCCATTTTGAACATGAATGGCAATAAAGCAAAAATATCTGCTTTAAGTATGGAGGGCTCTTGAGCCATCCATGCAGCTATAACTCTTATACATGCACAAGCGAATCCCTTTTCTTTCACTGGTAATTTTTCGCAATTTTTATCTTTGGATAATTTCGTAAGAACGGAAGTTACTCCATTAAATGCACCTTTAAGACCAGTATAAATCTGTTGTTTTTCTTTTTGTTCCAAATCTAATTGATCTGTTGACATAAAGTTAATGGATAGTTCAAGAATTATGAAGCAAGCAATAATTAACTCGGCATTCGAGAATGCTTGATTAAAGCTCTTGTTATCCATTTGCATGCGAACTTCAATTGCAGCAAGTTGAAGTAAAAGAATGAAGAATTGCTTTGGATTGTCAGCATCATTCAAAGTCCATTCAATTCCAATGACGTCAACGACTGCAGCTGCCAATTTCAATGCAGGTTCACGTTGTTGTTTTCCAATTTTACTTTTCAAAATATCGGTCAAGCCTTTGTATAAACTTTCAGGCCAAATATAATCGACACAAGTACGTGCTACAATTTCACGTCGACACCCATGAAAAAGTGCATACAAAATTCCGGCTAATTCAAATTTGCGTTCACCATGATCTGTTTCAAAGTCGAGTGCTATTTTCTGTATTAAACCATTGAATGTTTTGGGGTCATTGCCCCATGCTTTTGGTCCAAATCGTGAAATGAGAGTAACGAGTATGTGTAATGCTTCGTCTGTGATGAACGATTGTTGTGAATAGATTTGTGCCATTTTCTCAATTGCTCCCAAATCAAGGAGAGCTTGTTGTCCAGGCTCAAAACTTGCAATTCCTTGAAGACACTTGTAAGATTCACTGACAACCATTAAATTATCATCAAAATCCTCATCATCAGCATTTTCAACAATGGCCAAAAATACAGGTAAATTTTCAAGCATTGTAGGATGTGTGGCAACTTGCTCATCTTCACAAAAACACGTTAAAATCGAGAGAGCAACACTCTTGTACATAATTGGTGGACAATCATCAGGCACATTGTCACTTTCAAGTAATCGTCTAAGAAAATTAAATCCAATTGCTTCAAATAATGCTCGTTTTGATGCAGTTGTACATTCTTTTGCTTTCACCAACTTAGTCACCATAAACAATGCTGCAAATTTTTCTGTATCACTTTCCGCAGCATTCAAAATTTCCACGCATTTTCTTACAGGTGCAGACACCGTATCAGCCATTTTCTTTTATATGAATATATGTGTAAAAATTAAATTAAATTTTTATGTGAAATTTCTCTTCCGCATACAGTTCGTTATTAATTGTAAAAATTTCGACCCAGTCAGATCCACGTCTCAGACTCGACTGAAGAAAATAAATTCACTCCGATGATCTTAACTTTTGTTCAATTCTCTGATCATTTCGTATACACTATGGAAGAAAAAAATATGTTAGTTTTACTCCGGGAAGAGTTATTTTTAGAAAATTCAAAAGTTACCTTTAAACACATACGTGTGAGTAGAAAATCAGATGACCAAGAAAATGTAGAGAAAATCTCACAAATACTAACCGGCAACTGGAATTTTGTTTATATTAAATAAATTTACATTAATCTATATTATTTTATTGAAATGTTTCTTTTTTTTATTAATTTTTTTGCCTTGTTAATATTAGTTTATGACTTTGATTTGTGAATATTTTAGATCGAAACAGAAATTTTGTGATATTTTTTAGTATTATAATAAAAAAAAATTGAGCGATGTCGATTTTTATTTAAATCAAAAAAACACAGATTTTTTACTTGTATGAAATTTATCGGTTCAGGTTTATGAATCCTTAAAATTATTGAAATCTAATCCGGCAAAATAAAAATGTGGGAGAAAACGTTTTGAATATTTTTGTTTACATTTTGTGTTCATTTTAAATTTTGATTGGCATTATTTTGACGTTTTTCAGTTAAAAAAAATCAACACACGCTGATTCAGAAATTTGTTTGAAATGTGTAAATAAACAAAAAAATTTGTCGAATACAAAAAAACTTTACATGAGTCGGAAAAATTTGATAAAAATAGTATTTATTTAAAAGTTCCAAAAATTAAAATGGATTCCGAATCTGATAACACTTTAAGTGATTATTCCATTGATATTGAAGAAAATTCTGGTGTTGCAAACTCTTCCAAGGAACAGACACCTCGTAAAAAATCCTCAAAAAAAGATGTAAAAAGCAAAAATGTTCAAGGGTCTGACAACACTATCAGTGATTATTCAATTGAAACTGACGAAGACGAACCACTTTCTAACTGGAAGAAATCCACAAATAAAACAAAAAAAGAAGAAGAAAAATCAAACAATAAAAATGCCCCAAAAAAGTCAAAGGCAAAAAATGATGAAGCTTCTGATGACACTCTCAGTGATTATTCCATTGAAATGGAAGATGATGAGCCACCAGTATCCAATTCTGAAAACCCCTCCAATAACGCAAAAAAAGAAGAAGAAAAATCAAATACAACTGTCACAAATAATGTAAAAACGAAAACCGATGAGGCTTCCGATAACACAGTGAGCGATTATTCCATTGAAATGGAAGACGATTCTCCGAAGAAAAATGATACTAGTACAGTCGAACAAAATAATGATACAAGTACAGTCGAACAAAAAACAGAACCTCCCAAAAAAGTCAAAAAAGACAAAAATCCTCCAGGAAAGACAGGGAGGAAAAATCTTGGATACACAACTGGTCTTCAATGTAGAATTTGCCTCAAACAATGTAGACCTCAGTCTAAGAGTGTTCACGATTTGGCTGATATATATTTCAAGTGTACTGGCTTTGTAATTAAGAAAAAGGAAAAACCAAATAAAATTTGTTATCCTTGTTATTGTGAATTAATGAAAGTAGAAAGTTTCATTGATAAATGCACAACTACTGAAGAAAAATTATCAAAAGGTGATTTTTCACCAACAAAACCAGGAGCTGATGAAGACGAAGAGGATGAGTGTGACGAAGAAGAAGAAAAAAAGAGTGAGGAAAAGGAAAAATCTGATGAACAGGAAAAACCTGATGAGAAGGAAAAAAATGAAAATATATCTGATATAAGTGATGTAGAAGTTGGATTTGAGGGTGAAGATAGTGACGAATCGAATTTTTCGGATACACTTGTTGTGAAGAAGAAAAAACGAAAAGTTACGGATAATGTTAAGACTAAGCCGAAAAAGGAAAAGAAGCCTAAAGAAAAAAAGCCGAAAGAAAAAAAAGAACCGAAAAAAAGTGGAAGACCACCGAAAGATCCCTCCGAAGTTGTACTAAGAAGGCCAAAAGGTCGGTTAGGACGCCCAATTGGTAGTGTTAAAAAACCAGGTTCAGTTCCAAAGACTAAATTAGGACGACCGAAATCAGGCTCCGAAAATAAAACTGACGTACACACAACATCGGAAAATATCACAGGCGAACATAAAATTGAAAGGGAGGATGGAACGATTGCTATTGAAGTGGAACGTCAGATTTGTTTTGTATGTGGAAAATTAGTGAGAAAAAAACACTTGCCATATCATATATGGAAACACAAAAAGGACGAGGAAGCCACTAAAAGTACAACCATGAATGGAAAGAGTTCTGCGCCAACTTGTGAATTTTGTCACAGAGTTTACAAAAGTCAATCAGATCTAACGGTTCATATGAAACGAATCCACCCAGGAGTTGCTTATGGAATGTATTTGGAGAAAGAAAAAAGCCCTGAACCAGATTTAGCTGCTGATAACTTTGATCGTGAATTTAGAATACCGACAAAAGACGATTACATTGATATACAATCGCCCTACAATCACAATCAAGCGTTATTTTACTTACAAAAATCTATGAGAAAATAAAAAAAGCTTTACATGGATTTGAAATCAAAAATTTTAATTTTTAGTTATTTTATCGACATTTTTTATTATTACATATTTTTTTTATTAAATTGAATGTGTTTAAGTAAGTGTGTCTGACAAAAAAAATGAAAACTGGTGATTTTTTATTTATATCGAGTTAGAATTTTCAAAATTCTTTCCATTTTAAGGTACTACCGGATTTAGGAGTATTCAGTTTTATTAAAAGTCTAAGCGAGATATAAGTGGCAAAAGTGATTTGTTCTTTTTTCATAATGAATTAAGCTCTAACTATTATTTTTTTTAAATTTCACCACCGATTCATTATTGGATTGAAAATAAAACAGTATTTCATAAATTTAAAAGAGTACCAAAAATAATTTTATACTATCTTGATTATTTTTAGAAAAACTAGTACGAGAAAATTTGATAACATATCCACTGATAATTAATTTACTTAATTTTTCCCAATATTATAATAATTATTATTGATAAATAGTGTGTGTGTGTGTGTTTTTTTTAGCCTGTTAGCTTGCAAATAATTACTATCATAATAATATTACTTTAAATTATAGTAAGATTAGTAAATATTGTGTTCCTTGATTTTTGTTTTCTTGTCTATAATGAGTTATTACATAATTGAATTATTGTGTGTGGCACTGAGCTTGTCTAAATCCACCACCCTCGTGTCCTTCTTCATCTTCATCTGAAGAATTGTAGGCTTCACCTCGATGCCCAGCTCCGTCTCTGAATTCTTCATAATCGTGAAGTGCGACTTCTTCCACGTGCTCACCTATAAAAAAAATATGATCAAAATTTGAAATCTATGAGATTTTTTACTAAATTCTCACCCTCGGGCATGACAAATTCTGGACGTGGTGGTAGATAAGTTTCCAACTCTTTTAGCTTTTCTGGTTCAACAAAATTATTTTCGGGAAAAACGACTTCAAATTTTATATAAAGATTTCCATGTTCAAATGGATTTTTATGTTGTGGCATTCCTTCGTTTTGTACACATTTGATGTCGCCTGTTTTGAATACTTGACCAACTGGATGTGTAATTACCAAATCCCTTCCATCTAAGTGTTTAACGACTAATTTAAAGCCACAGAGAGCTTCCGTAAGTGTTATTTTTACATTCAAGTACAAGTCATCATCTTGACGTGTAAATTTTTCATGTTGTGTCATTTGAACAACAACAACTAAATCACCCTTTTCAGTGTCGGGTAATTGAGAACCTTCGCCATGGAAAGTAATTTTTTGTCCATGTTTCATGCCCTTATCAATTTCTACATTCATCGTTTTTTCTGACTCAATGGTTTTCGAGCCGCCACATGGTGCACAACGATCCTTATCAGCAAATGCTTCACCATTACCACGACAATCGGGACAACGTGATTGCATTTGACGTGCAATATTCGGACCTAATTGTTGTAATGTTACTTTGATACCAGTTCCACCACATGTACGACATTTAATTGCTGCACCAGCTTTGCCACCCCTACCTTCACACTTATCACAGATATTAATCCGATTATAGGTAACAGGGATAGTTTTGCCTCCATTATATAGATCCTCCAATGTTACCTTAACCGGCAACATAGTACTTTCGCATTTTGGCGGACCACGAGAACGTCCTGGACCACCTCCAAAGCCAAATCCTGGGAAAAAGCGACCAAATAAACTTCCAAACATGTCATCATCAAATCCGCCACCTTCTTGTAACCCTTTAATTCCATGTCTATCATAAAGGGCACGTTTCTCTTTATCTGATAACACTTCGTAAGCAAATGATATTTCCTTGAATTTATCACCCGCTTCTGGATTTTTGTCTGGATGGAATTCTTTAGCTAATTTTCGGTAATTCTAGAATGAAGAGAAAAAAGAAATCAAATCAATTTACACATTAAATATATCTATTGGATCTGATTCAAGGTTGAATCTGACTCAACTTATAAAAAATTGTGATAGAAAATACAAAGAAAAAATTTGGGTGACACAAAAACTATAAAGCATGAAAACTTTTATCTTTATAGTTGACTTAGCTGACTTACCTTTTTTATTTCTGCATCAGACGCATTCTTATCTACACCGAGAATCTTGTACAAATCCAATTCAGCTGACATTTTCAATAAATAAGTTATGAATTGTTACCAAAAAAGTGAAATAATAATTGGTGGATTCGGGATTTGTAACCTATGATTGAATAGTTTAGATCCCAAAGAAAATGTTTTTGACAGAAAATGACATATGTTTGACATTTCAGTATCTAAACAACCAATTGGTTGAGTAGAATTCCAAAAAAATTGTTTTGTTTCACGATCACAATAGAAAGAATTTTTATTTTATGTACTCCAATTAACAAAAATTACTGCTTTTTTTCCTATTTAACCATTATTTCGTAACAAAAATCAAAAGCTTTCAAAGTTGATATAAAATAACAAATATTTTGACTGACAACTTGAATGATTAACTTTACGGTAACCCAGCCAGCATTCTGTTTCTAAAAGTATTCCGATAGAATTCTTTCAGAATCGAAGAAGTTCTTTTTTCCTTCTTTCAGCTTCCGAGCTCAGAAGGGAAAAAGAATTCTTCTCGAGAGATAAGACCCGCTTAATTTGTTCTGAAAGAATTCTTTAAAGCAATTCTAAAAAGAATCTTTTTAAAAGAACTCTTAGAGAATGACGCATGAAAAAGATTATTTCAGAATATTTTTTACCAACTTTGTAAAATAAATTTAAAAATTATGATCATTATTTATTATTATGTTCATTATTTTTAATATTAAGAAAAATGTATTTTTATGCATCAAAAATTATGTGCCATTTAAAATTTACTGTAAAGTTGGACCTTAAAGGCCTAAAAACAAGATGGGCTTCATAAATTTTGAAGAAAATGAAAATATTTCCATGGAAAATTCGGAAAATGGAAAATTTTTTTTTTTTAATTTTTTACAAAATTTTTTAAACTTATATAAAAATGCTTTTACATCTAAAATATAATTGTTTTTTTTTTTTAAATTTAATAAAAAAATCTATATACAAATAATATTTGTATTTCATAATTTTCGTTTATTTTACCAAACTTCAAAAGCGGCAGACATTTTAAATTCTATAAAAAGCATACTTCAAGAATGAAAATAGTATTCTGATTTTTTTCTGAGTAAGAATTCTCAACAGAATACTTAAAGAATGGAAAAAGAACGGTTTCTGAAAGAATCTTTTCTGAAAGAATTCTTTTTTTAGATCTTCTTTTTGGATGTTGGCTGGGAACTAATATTTGAGTTCATCAGTTTTTGAATATCATTTGGGTTGGATTTGATTTCAGCAAAAAATAATTTCAAATTCTTGTTATTTTTGAAAATAAATAACAAAAACTCACTAAAAGCAGTAATCTTTAATCAAAATGTTTTGAAAATAACAGGAAACATTTGAAAATTACCAAAAAAATGTTTGATGAGAAAAGATTGATTTTGTACATTTTCAAAAATACCGTTATAAAATATCAAGATTAAACACACGCTAATTCAGTATTTTTTTTAATGAACCTGTCAAAAGAAAATGCGTTTTTGATAAATTTAATGATTGTGAAATTACCGGAAAATAAAGAATTAAATGCAACACAAATCGGTAAATAATGTTGCAATGGAGTCTAAGGCATACAATTTATTGAAACAAATAAAAGAAATCAATGCAGATCACATTTATTGCAATCCATCGCAATTATTGGAAAATGAAAACAACAAAAAAGAAACCATAAACAATTTAAAATCCATGTTAATTTTACACTTGGAAGTGGTAAAAGAGCAGGCGGATCAACTTTTGAATAAAGATAAGTTGATTGCCAAATTGAAGCAGGAAAATGATGAATTAAAATCGCGTTTGGAGAAATATGAATATAGAAGGAATCAACATCAAGCCAAACGTATGTCATTATCAAAAAAAGCATTACCAACAACGACAGAGGCAGAAAGTATTGCAATGGTAGTGGAACCAACAATAAAAACAACAAATAACAATAATATCAATAATAAAAAGACCAAAGGCCGATTAAGTAGCGGTAATGTAATTTCAAGTGAAAATATTGAAAGTGATCGTCTAAATGACGTGTGTAATAATAGTGATAATACAGCTACACTTGCGTATAGCAATTGTTTACCGCCAGCTGATGTTGAAAAAACACCTTCGTATAAGCGTCGCAAAATAGATAGGAAAAGTCAAAGTGAAAAAACGCCGGTTAAAGATCAGTCAAAAACTAGTCTGCCAGTGGATCCATATGAATTTACAATTGATGAAACAAGTAATCCACAAGAGCAACTCAGAGAACCAACTTGTACAGAGCCTGTTGAAGATAAGACTGAAGACAAAAAAAAGTCTTCGAAAAATGCTTTTATAACATCAAAATCCGAATATATTTTATGTGATTGGCAGAAAAGTGAAGCAGAGCTTGATGCTGATATGGAGCCCCACGTTAGAGCGTCACTTGAAATACCCTCATGGTCAACTAAGGAACGAAACCAGTTAGTGTATTCAATTGAGGGAACAGAAAATATGACTGATGAAATTTTCTTAAAACGACATGCAAAATTTGAAACAGATGAGAGACGGCGAAAGAAATGGGATGTCCAAAGACTGCGAGAACAGAAACAGATTGAACGTTTAAAGAAACGATATCTGAAAGATGAATATGAAGACCAGGAACATTTAAAATTGGAAAGTAAAACCATCACATCATTTTATCCGTCACCGGAAAATATACAATATATTCAAATTGTTGAAGAGTTACCGGTTCTAGCATTTGGTGAACCAATACCATCAATCCCAGAAGCAGACTTTTCTCTACCTTGGTTGACAAATAAAGATAAATCAAATATGAGTCCCACAACTTGCTTTACAAAAACCAGATTTTTTAGCAAGAAAAAGTAGTAGAGATTCAAAATAACAAGAAAAAAATATGCCTAAACAATATTATTAAAATAAAAAAAAATCACACATTAAATATCTAAATTAGACACAACATTTGTTAGAATTTATATGTTACATAGGGAGCTGATCAATTGAAACAATAATAGGATTTAACTCTTATACAAATGAATTGAGCTTGTATTCAATTTGATCTAAATTTTAGTTACATTGAAAAGTGACTTCAATTTAACTTGAATTGAACATAAGCTGAAATGAATTTATAATGACAAATTATATCTGTTATATATTTACATCAAATTTTAGTTTGCATGGGTTAATTTTATTTATTTTTTATAATTTTTCTCACATAAATAAGTTGCTCAATAGCTGACACAAAATTTTAACACATTTCAATGAACAAAAATTAATTAAAATCCTGTTTCAAGTATTAAAGCTCTACTTAAATTAAAATTTAACATATAATGATTGTTCGTTTTCTAAATTCAAAATTTTTAATATATACATAAAAAAACGTTGTTGTATAGTTTGGTACACAGATTCTGGTTTTTATTTCAAATAACAATAAATATAAATTTAAGAGATATGTTTAGTACCTTTAAAAGATAATGAAAATAATAAAAAATATGCCTATAATAAAAACAGAATCAAATAAAATGAGAAAAATAATCTAAATTCTGTCTATTTTTTTCATTGTCCTTGGAAACCGAAAATTCTTAAATTAAATTACAATTCAAATACATACATCATTTTTTTAAATCTAATATAGCACTAAATTATCATAAATTTAAGTATTAAGGTGACAAATCTTGCAAATTATCGTTTGGATTCTTAAAAAAACGTTTCATATTATACATGAATATGTCTGACAATTTATCACAGTTTGTATTTCTATCGGGAATGGCAAGGTTCGTTTCGATGACTTTAATTATCTTAAATGGCTCCATATTGAATTGATATTCCTCAATTGCTTTGTAAATATATGAGAAAATTGGTTGTGCAAGTGAATGAAAGTAACCACGATTGCCATGTAAAATTTTAATACAATTTGTCTTACATATGGGCATATACATGCAAAAATCACTCCTGTAATTGTATTCGCAGGAAAAAATGAAAAGTTTTTCGGGATGAAAGTGAAACAATATATTGAGTATATCCTGATCACCCCAAACAAGTTTCATCTTATATTCCTCATAAATGGGCAGGATTCTTTCAGTCCAGTTGAATTGTCGCATTCTTGTTAAATTCATTAGCATCACACCTGAATTTACTCCTAGTGGTGGATAAAAGGGATGTCGACTAAATCTGTTGTACCATCCAGCGTTTTTGTCTTCGTGTTCAGGTGCCATGCCAGCAATTTGTGTTGCATTAAATTTCTCAAAGAAACTCCATATTTCATTGGTTGGTGATAAAAATAATGTATCAGAGTCAAGATACAGTACAGAATCAATGTGATTTAGTAAGTTCTAGAAAAAAGTTAACATTTAAAAAAAATTTCAATGAAATTAAATGGAAAAATCAAACCGGCAAAAATAATCGCTGTGCTGCACATGGTTTGAACAATTTCCTCCATTCATTTCTATTTTTATCCGGAAATTGTAATGGATGTATTTCATAGTCAAACAATAAATTGTAATCACTTTTCCAGTCATTAAGTTTTTCTCTAAATCCAGACATCAAATCACTTTCGGTTATAATTACAAAATGAACTCTTTCATTTGTGTGTCGATTGAAAATCAGAGCAGATTTTAACATATTGAGTGCTTCTTGCATGCGATCACCACAAATCACAACCGCAATTGTTGGAATTTGTCTGAGATAAGAAAAAAATATTTAATTTTAATTACAACAACAAAACAAAACTATGAGAAATAATTTTAATTTCATTACCTTTGTGAGATATTATTGATATTGTCATTGTGAAAGAAATTCACAAGTTGCCAAAGCACCAATGTTGATCCAAAAGCCAAACAAAGCCATTTAAATTGGAATTTCATTTTAAATTTGTATTTTTATTCATTTAAAAATTGATTTTGTATACGAGTCTTTGATAATTTTAATGTAAACAAACAAAACATCAGGAATTGAGTGTAGGCCAAAACATAGTGAAAATTCAAAAAAAATAAAACCGTTATCTGTTACTTGGACACGTGATTGAAAAATTTTATTTCAAGTTTGTTAAATAAAGCTTAACTTTATTAAAAATTTTATATCCAACTGATTGATACAATGTAAAATTGTACATTTGAATTTTTATCCTGAAGTTTAATCTAAAGGTGGCCACATTTTAGTGATTTTTAAATGTAAATGTTCTGGAAGCCATAATTTATATGCACTGAGGAGGACTGTAAGAAAAAAAAATGGTTTATTTGATATCAGTCAAATTCAATTTAAAGGTACTTACATTCTTTATTTTTCTTCCAAAGTTTCTTCAGTTTCTTTTTGCTCGTAACTTCATTGTGCATAAGTTCGTCAAGTAAATTTTTTGCTCTTGGCATTGATTTCACCCAAGTTTTGTTCATCGAGTCTGGAGATGCCACCAAACTGCTTGTGAATTCACTTAACCTACCAAAAACATCTCCGTTAAGCAGACATCTCCCAAAATGTTTATATAAATCTACAGATAATTGCATTGGCATTTCAACTTTAGGCAATTGCCATGCTGCTTTAGAAAATGTTGCATTTACATGACACACAATTTTATCTTGGTCTGCATCGTAGCATGGCGGTGGATCATCCAATATTTTTAATACATTACACAATGTAGGCACATATTTTGGAAGCCATGCTGGATCAATTGCAGTTATTCCTCGAATGAACATTCTCTGAGTTTTATCATCCATTGTAACTTCATAAACTTCCTGATAAATAACCCATTCGGGGTCTTCATATTTTAACACAGATTCTTGGTGTATGAAAACTGGATCAACCATATCTAAACATTTATATGCGTATTTGTATTTATGTTTATTTTCCATTTCATTGATTTCCTGCTTTGTAAATTTCCTTGCAACTTGATCACCGAAGCCAGATAATAAAATTTGCCGAATCAAGTGAATTTGAGAGTCTGTCGGAGGTGGAAGCTTTGGATCAATTGCTAAACTTATATCTGTTGCATTTATATTGATTTCATTAGTAAGCTGTTGTCTTATTTTAGCAATTTCATGTACAGCTTTGACTCGGATTCCATGATCAATACAGAATTTTTCAAGATTCGAACTTGATTGGTCAAATAAACATGATGAAACAGCTTTTAAAAGTACTAAAGGATCTCCGAGGAGTCGTGATTCTCCCTCACCAGCCCATTTATGTCGCAATTCTCGAAATTTAGAACGATTCTCTTGACCTTCCTCTTTTTCTCCTTCCTCTTCATCATCTATCATATTAATATTTTCCTCTAAGACATTCGGTACAGATAAACATGCAACGATTGAAATAATGTATGGCAACAATCCGCCTTGATCACCCAATGCCAACATTTTACCGAATCTTGGATTTACTGGAAATCGAGCAATGGTTTTTCCGAGGTCAGTTAAAACAACGGCAATTTCCGTTGTATTTCCTTTAATGAGTGTCTTTTCTTCAAGTGCTCCCAGCATTTTTAGTCTCTTTTCAGCAACTTCCAATTGTATTGGATCAGGTGGTGATGGAAACGGAAATTTATCAACTTTATCGATTCCAATTGATTTCATTTGTAGCATAAGATCATCGACAGGCTTTTCTTGGATTTCTGGCACTGAAAAATCTTTGAATTCATCGTTATACACAGCACTAGAATACAAACGATAACAATGTCCTGGTCCAACTCTGCCAGCACGACCTGCTCTCTGATTAGCAGATGCTTTGCTAGTATAAGTGACAATAAATGCACTTACTCCCGTTATTTTATCATAAACTTTGGACTTTTGTCTTCCTGAATCAATCACATATTTTATGTTTGGAATTGTAATTGACGTCTCAGCCACATTTGTTGATACCACACAAAGTCTTGTACCAGGAGGTGGATCTTGAAATACTAAGGCCTGTTTATCAGAACTTAGAACTGAATACAAAGGTAATACCCAAAGAGGTTGTGACTCTGCAAGCATTTCAATTTGTTCCGTTTCTTCATCATCAATGTCACTTTCGTCATTTTCTTCGTTCATTTCGTCTTGATCAGAGTTATTTTCTGTAGACTCATTTGGGAGTTTGTAGGCATCCAAGTTTACTTTTGGTAATTTTGTTGCCTTTTTATTTTTATTTCTTTTAATTGCTTGAACTCGTTCTTTTTTCCTTAACTTTTTTTTCTTATGTCTTATCATATCCCAATCTTCCTCATCAAAGCTATCAACTTCAGATGAGGATTCTTTTTTAATTGGTTTGAGGGGTCCCTTATTTGGTTTATACGGAAAAGCTTTCCTTAAACGCCATACTAATTCTCTAACTTCCTTTTGTCCAGTCAAAAAAATTAATATACCACCTTCTGGTAATTTTGTATGAATTTTAACTGTTTTACGATATGCTTCATTCACATAATCTTCAGCTGTCGTTCTATTGAAATGAACTGTCACGGGAAATTGACGAGCTTCTACTTTCAAAACGGGTGGCGGTTCCTTAAACAGAACTTCGTTTTTGGTAAAATCTTCTACTCTCAATGTAGCTGACATGATTATGAGTTTCAATGGATCATTTTCCTTTTCACGAATTATTACAATGCGTGACAAGAGTCCGATTAATACATCTGTAAAAACACTACGTTCGTGAGCTTCATCTAATATAATGACACTGTACTTTTTTAACAAAAAATCACTTTCTACCTCTTTTAGCAAAACACCATCAGTCATAAATTTAACTTTAGTTTTGTCTGTTACATTACCCTCGAATCTCATCAAATATGAAACAATGTCTGTGCTTAGATTCATTTCCTTTGCTACACGTTTTGACATTGAAATTGCAGCAACGCGACGGGGTTCTGTGACTCCAATGAGTTTTTTCTCTGCATAACCAGCTTCATATAGAAATTGAGGAACTTGAGTTGTTTTACCACTTCCAGTTTCTCCTGCAATTATAATGACTTTATTGTCACTTATTATCTCCATTATTTGTTGTTCTTCTGCTAAAATTGGAAGCTTTAGTCGAGCTGCTTGGATTTTAGGTTCACGTTCAAGATGAATGTATGTCGCTGGTTTCCGATCTTCCGATTTTACTTCAATGAGTTTTTCTTTCTTTACCTCGATTTTTGGTTTTTCTTCTAATTTAGGTTCTGATTTAATTTCTTCTTTCACTTCTTCTAAATCATTTTCTGCCTTAGCATCGTCAAGATCACTCGTTTCATCACCAGATTCATCACTACTTGAATCCACTCCTACAATATTATAATCACGAGGTTTATTGTCCTCACTTTCCGATTCTTGATCAACCTCGTCGATAGTTAAAGCGTTAATATATTTTCTGCGCTTTCCTTTCATCGGAATCTCATCTTCAAGCAGCACATCATCTCGAGTTCGTTTCTTTTCAATTTTGTCATTTTTTAACCGTTTCAGACCCTGAGTTTGGGTTGTGCTTAATGATGTGTATTGTAAAAGTTGTGTTTTTGGGATTTGAACTGATGCAAGAGCTTGTACTAATGCTGAATGATTTTTTTTCTTCTCCTTTTGATCTACAATCTTTTCGAGCCGTTTTCGTTGTTTTTTGGAAAGAATTCTGGTGATTGTAACATTTTCCTTCTTGGGTTTTGTTGCACGTTTGTTAGATGGAAGAACAAGGGCATTTGTATCATTTGTGCTTGAATTGATCTCTTCATGAGGGATGTCGACTTTGATCTGTAATTTGAAAATTTATTTAAGTTTTTGCGATTCTAATATCAAAATTACAAATTTTTACCTTTTTTGTCTCACTATTGTCTATCAGATACTTTTGTTTTTGACGTGCTTTGGCATTGTACCGTGTTTTCCCCATTTTCCTTTAAATTTACTTTAATTTTAATTTTTTTCGTGAATATCAATTTTATTTATTTTCTCGAGTAACAAATCAAACACATGTGTTTGTTTACGAATTAGGCATGTAATGCATGATGATTAAATTTCATTCCAGTCCAAATTAAGTCAGAGTTTTTTCATCGTCAACAATTGTGGTCCTATTTAAAACCAATTAAATTTAAAAAATGGATTATGCTGTAATTAACAACATTTTTTACATATTTTCAATTCAATTTAACAAAAACATTTCTTGCAGAAAACACCAACTGTATTGCCAGCCTCAAATTTCGATGCAAATGCAGATGCTGTAAATTTAAGAACTGCAATGAAAGGATTTGGAACTGATGAGCAGGTAACTATTTTTAAAGTGATGTTAAATTTTGATTAATGTTTTGATAATGACTTGATTTAAGGCTATTATTGACATTCTTTGTGCTCGCTCGAATAATCAACGTCAAGCAATTACCGAGGCCTTTTTGAAAGAATACGGTCGGGATTTAATCAAGGATTTGAAAAGTGAACTTGGAGGAAAATTTGAAGATTTAATTATCGGATTGATGTTGCCACCTGTAGATTTTCTGTGCAAAGAATTAAATAGAGCCATGGTTGGAATGGGAACCGATGAAGAAGCTCTCATCGAAATAATTTGCCCTCGTTCAAATGACGAAGTTCTAGCAATCGTCAAAAAATATGAAGAATTATACAATCGGCCTTTGGCCCAACAAATATGTTCTGAAGTATCTGGTGACTTTGCTAGATTACTCACTTTAATTGTGACTGGATGTCGCGATCCTGCTGGTCAAGTTAATTCTGATCTTGCAAAAGAGCATGCAGAAAAATTGTACAATGCTGGTGAAGCCAAACTCGGTACTGATGAAGAAATTTTCAATAAGATTTTAGCTCACGATTCGTTTGCTCAATTACGATTGGTCTTTGAAGAGTACAAAAATCTTACAGGAAAAACAATTGAGCAAGCATTGAAATCAGAATTGGGTGGTGATCTGTTAAATGCCATGTTGGCAATTGTGGAGTGTGTTCAATCACCACCAGCTTTCTTTGCTAAGCGGTTACAAAAAGCAATGGAGGGTTTGGGTACAAACGATACCACACTAATTCGAATCATTGTAAGTCGTTGTGAAATTGATTTGGGTTCAATTAAACAAGAATATGAAAGATTGTACGATAAAACTTTGTTGAGTGCTGTTAAAAGCGAATGCTCTGGTGACTATAAACGTGCCTTGTGTGCAATTATTGGAAATGCATAAAACGAAGTATTAAACAGCGATGTTTTAAAATGAATCTCTTTTAAAGTTTTTGGATCTGGTATTTTTTTTAATAAGCTATTCTGCCTTACATACTAATGATGTCATTTAATGGCACAGTGCCAAATGTTACAAAATAATATGTATTTTAAAGTATTTACATTCTATTGCAATAAAAATTTAATAGTCTGCAGCTGTATTTGATAAGTAGTCTTTTCTTCCAATATTTGATGCTTGTTTGTTTTGTAACGCTTCCAATTTTGGACAGTCTGTAATTCTATGACCTAATCCACCACAATATCCACAACCGTCACCCAGATTTGTGTATTGTGTTTCAGAATCAGCACATAACTCTGCAAGGAATGGAGGAACGTTTTGCTTTGCTTCAATCAACAAATGTTTCAAATCAAGTAAAACAAATTGTTCAACTAGTTTATTCACAAAAGTTGTAGCAAGGCCTCTTCCGGTCGAACGACCCGTACGTCCAATACGATGTACATAATTTTCAATATCATCCGGCATATCATAATTGATAACGTGTTGGACATCAGCAAAATCAAGACCTTTTGATGCTACATCAGTAGCTACCAAAACATCTTTTGTACCTGATCGAAATGCGTCTACTGCATGATTTCTTTCTTCTTGATCCTTACCTCCATGGATAGCAACTGCTTCAACACCTTTGAGTAACAAATATTCGTGAATTGCATCAACGTCTTGTTTCTTTTCTGCGAAAATGAGGACGGGAGGTGCTGTTTTCTGTAAACACTCTAATAAATGTACAATTTTAGCTTCTGGTTTTACATATTCGACTTCTTGTGTAACATTCATTGAAGCAGCACCAGCACGGCCAACATTAACAGTAACTGGCTTAACCAAGGCTGATCTTGCAAAATTTTGAATTTTCTTTGGCATAGTAGCAGAAAATAGTAAAGTCTGTCTTTGTCCTTTAAAATAAGAGAATATTGTTCTGACATCTTCTTCAAAGCCCATGTCGATCATTCGATCTGCTTCATCCATCACCAAATATCGACACACATCTAAATTAATCATTTTCTTGCCAAGCATATCCATTAAACGTCCAGCTGTTGCAACTAAAATATGACAACCACGTGCAAAAACATTCATTGTCTCATTCACTGGAATTCCTCCAATTGCCAGTCCAACACGGATTTCAGGCATACCACATTGCTGTAAATGTCCACAAAAGTACTTGATAACGTCATAAGTTTGTTTGGCCAATTCTCGTGAGGGACCAAGAATTAATCCATATGGTCCTTCATTTTTTATGAAGGGTAGTCGCATTTCCTGTTCAAGACAAAACATGATTATTGGCAATACAAATACGAGGGTCTTTCCAGATCCCGTAAATGCTATTCCAATCAAATCTCGTCCAGATAAAATAGCTGGCAAGCCTTGAACTTGAATCGGAGAAGGTTTTTTGATGCCTTTCTTTTCCAGGCCAATTAGGATTCCCTTTGGAAATTTCATTTCCTTGAATGTTGTGATTGGAGGCGGGATATCATCACCCTCAGCTAATATTCGATGTTTCA
Source organism: Culicoides sonorensis (assembly GCA_900002565.1). Taxonomy (NCBI): domain Eukaryota; kingdom Metazoa; phylum Arthropoda; class Insecta; order Diptera; family Ceratopogonidae; genus Culicoides; species Culicoides sonorensis. The sequence continues at coordinate 556,667 of LN483386.1, read as the reverse complement.
GTCGGATTGATTCGTGTTTAATTGCCGATCTTGCAATGATATATCGTGGTGGCTTCCAACTAGTTTTAATTGGATCTTCATATTGAATACCTTTTGCTAACTCAGCAACACCCATAAGAGCCTTCTTTTCCACAACACTTTCAAGAATCTTCTCTTCCTCCTTTAACTGTTTCTCAACTGCACTGATTTTCTTTGACTCGGCAATTTTTTTCAATTCCGTATGTTGATCAAGCAAAGATATGTTAAATTTTCGTCCCCATGCTTCTTGTGAATTTTCATCTTCATTTTCGTTTTCACTTGAAGATTTAGGGGCAGACGCAACTGGAATGAGACGACCATGTTTCATCAGTTTTTCTTTGAGACGTTGTTTGATTGGAACATACGGCTCATAATTATCATCCACTTCTAATTCACTTTTTTCACTTTCAGATTCTCTTCTGTATCTTTTACGGGAACCGCTTGCTTCTGATGACATTTTTAATTGTAATTTGATTAAATATTTTATTAAAATTTTATTTATGAATGAAAAAGTTTAACGTTACGAATACGATTTGTTTACAAACACAAACATTTTCCATCGTTCCTAAAAATTACAATTCCAAATTTCACACGTTCCTTTGTACAATTGTAAAAAAAAATAAAAGGAGGAAAGAGAATTCTTTAGCTCGTCTGAAATTCTAAGTAATTTCAAGAAATACCTTTTAAATTCATCCAATTAATTAATTTTCCGTGTCATAAGCAATCAAAAAAAGTAAAATGGCTTTTGATTTGTTAGTTGTTCCTGTAAAAAAGCCATATGAGGTGGATATTGTGAAACCACTTAAAAATTTGATTCAAAGTTCGTATTCGTCATCTGGATCTGAATACACTGAGGCTTCTACAGAATTTGGAAAAATGAGAAATAGTGCTGTGTTTAAGGTTTACGAGAAATATGAAAGCTCGTTACCTGTAGTTTACAAGTAAGTTTTTTATGTTGCGTCATTTTAATTTTTCTCACGGAAATTTCAATATCATAAAGGAATGTTACTAAAATTTCAAATGTACAAGAATGAGTCATATGTATGTATGTAGACAACAATCTACATTTCATATGTAACTAGTCATGTATGAACTGGATGATGAAGTTAATTATTTTATTATTCTACGTTTTTAAACTATAGCATAATTAGATAACATTGTTTGTTTTTTTTTCTTCTTATTTATTTTGTTTCATAGTTATTTTGATCAGTTGTGCGCATTGGAGACGAAAATTCCGGTACAAGAACTTCAAGTTCCATTCAAATATAAGGATGCATTTGATAAAGGAACAATTTTTGGAGGTCGTGCGAGTCTAACAGTATCATCTTTGGCTTTTGAAAAAGTTTGTCTGTTATTTAATATTGCTGCCTTACAAAGTGCGGTTGCCGCAAATCAAAGTTTCGATTCTGATGATGGTTTGAAAGCAGCAGCAAAATTATTTCAACAAAGTTCTGGAATTTTCGCACATTTGAAGGGTGCTGCCCCGGCTGCAATTCCACAAGAGCCTACGCCTGATTTGAATCCAGATTGTCTACAAGTTTTGTCTTCATTAATGGTCGCTCAAGCTCAAGAAGTTTTTATCTTGAAAGCCATGAGAGACAATGTCAAAGAATTGTTGATAGCGAAATTGTGTTGTCAATGCGAAGAAATGTATGCTGATGTTTTAAAAATCATGCAAAAAGAGAGTCTTCGCACGTTATGGGATAAAGAATGGATCACCACTGTAGCTGGTAAACAAGCTGGTTTTCATGGCTTAACAATGCTATACCAGAGTTTGGTAAATCGAGCAAATAAACAGGTGGGTCAAGAAATTTCTCGCTTACAAAAAGCCGTTGAATTATTCAATGCTGCTAAAACTCGATCTGGTAAGCCAAGTTTCTTTGAAGAATATGCTAACAAAGCGCAACGTCATTTAACCGAGGCAAAAAAGGATAATGATTTTATATACAATGAACAAATACCAGATATTAATACTTTGGAAGGTCCAGGTAAGATGCAACTCGCTAAATCACAAGCCTTGGCACCACCTTTAAACAAAGAATTCAAAGATATTTTTGCAAACTTGGTTCCGGTTGCCCTACATCAAGCTCTTGTTGCATCAGATGCACGCAAAACTGAGCTGATTAACGCTGAAATAATGAAGTTGCGTGAATCAACACAAACTCTTAACGCAATACTTTCGAGTTTGAATCTCCCGGCGGCAATTGAAGATACTGCCAAAGGTACATCTGTACCACCTTCGTTACTCGAGAAAGCAAATACATTACGCTCGAAAGGTGGAATTGAGTCAATTAGAAATTTAATTGATGAGTTACCAGAAGCTTTGAAACGTAATCGTGAAATTCTGGATGAAGCAGAACGATTGTTGAATGACGAGCGTGATTCTGATAATCAATTACGGGCTCAATTTAAGGAAAAATGGACACGAACTCCATCTGACAAATTGACTGAAATGTTCCGTACTAATGTAACAAAATATCGTGAAATAATAAATAATGCTGTTGCAGCTGATCGAGTTGTTCGTGAGAAATTCGATAATAATGTTGTTGGAATGGAACTCTTATCAAAAACTCCATCAGAACTACAAGAAGCGATTCCACAAGCAGCCGGTGAACGTGCCAGTCTTAGTCCAAGTTCTCAACGTCTCAGGGAATTAATGCACAAAGTGAGTAAATTACTATTATCTGATGTTAATTACTATATCAATTTTATTAATATTTTAAAGGTTGATCAAATCAAATCTGATCGTGATTCATTGGAATCTGAATTGAAATCTGCTACTTTGGATATTAAAGAAAAGTTTTTGGAAGCCTTGGCTGCTGATGGTGCGATAGATGAAGCTGCTATTTCTGTATCTGAACTTGGAAAAGCTTTTTCACCATATCAACGTCGTGTCCAAGCAAGTTTACAAGAACAAGAGCAACTTGTTGCTGAAATTCAGGAACAACATGCTGAATTCTCACGTGAAAGTGGAGCAGGAACCAATTCACGAGATGCATTATTAAAGCAATTAGCAGCTGCTTATGATGTATTTACTGAGCTTCAGAATAATTTGAAAGAGGGTTCAAAGTTCTATAATGACCTGACAGAACTTTTGATCATTTTTCAAAATAAAATTTCCGATTATTGTTTTGCACGTAAAACTGAGAAGGAAGAATTAATGAAAGATTTAACATCAGCCACAAGTCGTTCAGTTGTACCAGCAACACCGTCCATTCCGCAACATCATAGCGATGCATCAAATTTTTCTGCCACATCTGCAGGCTCAGCACAACCATCAGCACCGGGAAATGTACCATATCCTACTCAAATTCCAAATATGCCGATTCCTTATGGTGCATCATCACAAGCTCCTTATCCGACTTATATGCCACCACCAATGCCTCAATGTTTCAATCCGTACGCAACGTTACCGTATCCAGGTGCTTACCAATTTCCCCAAGGGCCTCAATATGGCACTTGGCCAGGACCAGGTGGTTCCTATCCTGGTTATCCTCAACAACCGCCACAATAAAACAAAATTGGTGTCATTTAATGCTCTAAAAGAGTGAAAATAATCCTTTCCTTATCTATTACCTATTGGAGATCGTTACTGTTTTTGGTTTTTTATAAAAAATAATATTTATGTTACTATCAATATTAACATTAAAAAAATTAATCATGAATTTTAAACAATTTATTGGAAAAATTATCAATTATTAGCATTTTCTTTAAACAATGCATGAAGTTTATACAATGATAAACTAAAAATAAATAAATAATAGCTGCATATTTTTATCAAATGAAATAAAATAATTTAATTTAATTTAATTTTCTTCAAGTTCTAATTTGATATTACAATTTTTTATAATTTTCCGTTGGATTTTATTCATTTGACTTTCGAGACCTTTAAAGTTTTCTAACATATTTTGGGATTTTTTTAGAATTTTTGCACATTTCACCGCTTCTTTATTATCTTCCGATAATAATTTGAACGCATCATTTACATCACTCAATTGATCTTGGATACCTTCGACAAATTCTTCGATTTGATTCAATTTACCCAACTCCTCATTTGAAATCAATTCAGCACAACTTACTTTTATATTTTCATTGAACAATTCCTCGAGTTGCTTTAAACGACTTTCAAATGATTTGATGTCTTTTCCAATTGTTTTGAGATCTAAGCGTTTAATTAAATCGTATTTTAGGCCCTCTTCCAATTGATTTGCTTGTTTGGGTTTTTCCAAGTACGTATTAATGTGTTTACTCCAAGCAGCTAAATCTTTTTCTAATTCAGTAAAGATAATGTGACACTTTTTCTCGTAATCCTCTTTGGCAGTGACAAGATTTAGCTGGAATTTTTTTTGAATGGAAGATCATTAGTTCATAAAAAATCGAGGGGGGTGAAGCGCTTACCTTATCAACTGCAGCATTCGTTTCATTGATTAAATCGATTAACTCAGGGTCATCTAGGAGAAGTGTCTCGTTAAAAGACATTTTTATTTCAACTTCACGACTATTGCATTGAATATTTTGATTCAGAACTGTCAATATTTTGCGGTTGTTTACAAATTTAAAATTAGAGGAGCTACAGTGACAGTATTAGTAAGCTACAAAGATTATTTTTTAAATTAAAGTGATAAGAAACGTGGATATGTTTAGTTTTATGTTTAGCAATTTTTAGCGGCTCAAGAGTATTTTGGCTAAAAGTCTTAAGATATCACTCTGTTTCGTCGCTTTGTCACTCTTTCACTCTGTCACTGAGCATCCGTAATTCCAGAAATATTTATTGAATTGAAGTCTGTTTATTGTGATAGAAAAAGGACACATAAACTAGGCTTTGGAGCTCAAAAAAGGTCAAACAGCCATTTTTGACAGATCCAAGTAAAACTTGGTCTGACTCCCAACTGAATCCCATTGAAAGCACCATATTTTTGACAATTTCTGTTACATGTGTTCTGTATAAATGGTCGTTAATAATTCTTTCATCAAAAGTTCATCATGCATTTTAATATTTTACTTAAGCCGTTATGTACAAAAACACTCAAAACATGATGCCTATCAAATTAATCCCATTGTTTTATCAATCAATGTAATAATCTCATATTAATACCTCAATCTCAACATTTTCATGCACACAAATATGCACCTTTAAAATTTTATGTTTATTTAGTCTTTATCCTCAGAAAACAATAAAGAATTTACGCATCATATTCTACATGAAAATCATGTGAAAAACAGTTTTGTAAAAAAAAACATCATAGACTTTAAATTTTTTGGTGTTATGTTAAAGATAAGCAAGTGAAGCATATTAAACCACAAAATTTTAATAAATTCATCATATATAAAATATAAATTGTTCAAAATATGTAACAAAAATGATAATAATGAAGTCAGTCATCTGTTATAATGTGAAATTACTTAAATTTTATGTTTGTTTTTTTGATGGTAAATTAAGTATGAGAATAATAATAATAATGATTAATTTAATGAAGTTTACTTAATAAAGGTGTTTTATTTATGTTAAATATGCTTTATGTGTATTTTCATTATCATTTTCTTCTTATATTGTCTTAAACTCATATCAAAAGTTAACACCAAATGATACCTTGAAAATAATGCAGATACAAGTAATTACTTAAAAGAAAAAAAAATGGGAAATGTAAAAGTAAAAAAAATTAAAAAAATTTGGGAATATACATTTTCATTTAAATTATTTTTTTTTGTATTTTTTGTATTTTAATTCCTCTCTCCATTTCCAAAAATTATAAATTCATCATTTTTACTTCCGATCTTATCATTATTCAAATAATAATCATTTGCAGATCTAAAATTATACATTCATTGCATGTTTTAGTGAGTAAATAATGATATGTTTTCATTTCATTCAACTGAATCGACTCGTAGGTTATGGCTCAAAGAAAAATGTGACCCGTTTAACGTCAAAATGCATTTAAATGGGTTTTTGGACTAAGAGCATAATTTTTAAGCCCGATCAGCTCAACATTTTAACAGAAAAAAAGCTAGAATTCGTTTTGTTGGATAAATCTGGAGATCATGGTGTCGTAAATCAGTATGCACCTCGTTATTATTCACGGACATTTTCAACTGGGGGTTGGGGGTCAAACCGTCACTTCTCATATTCTGAATTTTTTCAAACAGTCTCTGACCCAGACTTCCTTTAAAGTTGCGCTAATTTTATTATCGTCGCAGCACTAAATTCTTGTGCGCCTTTTTCTATGTATATCACAAAGAGGCGCATTAGAATTTCGTGCTGGGATGACAATAACTTTTACAAGACGATTGATTGCGGATTTTCTGGGATTTGGCAGGAAACCCGTATGACCAGTCTGCCACTGCTCTGACCTCTCAAAATTATTGCAATAACTAAGACCCACGGTATCTAAAAATACCTCTTAAAAAGTGAAAATGAGACCCAAAATCTGTTTTAAATCGTTACTGGACCAAAAAAAGACAAATAATCTCATTCTCTTGTGTCTGATCCTCAACATTGGCACATTCAGATTTTATTTTTTTTTACTTTTTATTTGAATAAGCTATTCATGTACTTTATGTTATCTATGTTTGAATATGAAAATGGAAAATATATCTTTCAACACAATCTCGAATGCATTGCATTTGTATTTAAGATGAGCACTTATAAAAATTTTGATTTACGTATTGCATTCGTGGCTAAAATAATTCATATAAGGAGATTTAAATTCAAATTCATTTTAATTTTTACTTTGGTTTACTTTTCAAACTTTTCAAAGTGGACTTACGTAGCATAAAACTTATTTAACATTGCTTACATGAAATTACATTTACATGTCATATGAGTTTTATTACAGTTAAAATGGAAAAAGTTAATGCATTTCAAGTTTATTTGTTGAACTTTAAAATAATGCATATTTTCAAGTGTTTTGTAAATATTATCAAGACAAAACACAATAATAATCCATATTGTATTAAAAACTTGTTGAATAAACAAACGCAAATGCATAAATGTGGTAATAAAATTTCACACAGTTATTTTGAGTTCATTAAACCCTTTCAAAAGTTTTTTTTTGTTGTTTTAAAGTGAAATGGAAAATAAAATCAAAAGATTTGATTAAATGAAAATGTAAAAGTTTTTAACCAGATTTTAATGGAAAATAAAAATTTCTACAATCATTAATGAAAAGTTTTCGATTTAAGTTTCCCGGAAGAAAAAAAAATTCGAAAACTGTAAAGGCGTTTGTACGACCGAAAGCTTGGATTGTGCTCTGATAACCACGAAGAGTAAATTGAGAATTTAGTTTTTGCAACATTCAGCATGTACAATCAACGTTATTTATAAAAACAAGCTGCATTGACATCTTCTCAGTTCATTGCTTCTTAATTTAGGACACACTTAAAAATAATAATATTGTACATTGCAAAACTAGTTCCTTTATATTTCTTTGAAAGCTCTTTTTTCAAGAGAGCATATTTTATTAGTGTATTTTTGGTGCATTTTCCGACGGTTTGGAAAAATATCGTGTGCTGTGGGCACTTCTATTTGTCTGTCTGTGTTACAATTGGAAGAAAAAAGTTGTATGGAAAATTTTACGATATTTCAAATAATCATCATAAATTGCGAATTCGATACTCTGAAAGCTGAAAACGCCCCGCAGTACAAAGGGACCTGATCCGCAGACGAAGAGCTTTGATTGACGCTTATAGGACATTTGATGAATAACATTTTCATCGCATTTCCTGACAATTTAAAACAAAAACTCGAGTATAATGGGCATTCTTTTAGTCTATGCATGTTATGCGGAGTGGTTTACGGGGTTTTTCAAGTTCGAGTGTATGAAGGTAAATGCGCTAATGTATATCGTACACGACCACGTTCTACATTTTATTTTCCTTTTCAGAAACATATTTTTCTTATATTGACTATGCATTGGCTCTTTAAAAATATATACTTTAAGTGAGTATGTCATCGAATAAAAAAAAATTATAAGATTTATTACGTTTGGGCAACAGGGGATGAAATGAACTTCAGTTGCATTAAAAGAAAAATCAAAGAGTGTCTGTTTTAAGTGTCTACTTATTTGTGTCAAGTATATTTTTTAGTGCAATTTTTTTACTTCTTAGGGTACTTGTCATCGTTTGGACACTAAAAATATTTGTCAGATTATTTATTTATTTTAACCGAAAAGAAAATGTTCAAATAATCTAAGAGCACTGTTTTTTTTTTGTTAAAAAGGTTCATTACAAGCACTAAAGAGCCCGTGAACAAAACTCGCTGAAATATTTTTCCGTTTCCTATTCTCTTTAAATTATTGATTTAATCGGATATGAACTGTGACATTTATTTATTTCTTATTAGTTCAGGATGAATGGTATTATCAAAAGTTTGTTAAAACGCTCTAATGAACATTAATAGGAAAGTGATTAAATTTCATATTTTGATAAATGTCATTAATAACCATGATTATGACTTTTTATTTAATTATTTAAGAAGAAAAGCAAGTCAATAAGTAACCTGACCTTTTAAGATGTCATTGATACCCTTACAAATAATGATGATAATGAATAGGGATGAGAATGTTAAGTAAACAACTTTTCCATAATCAATTTTATATCACACACACATAAAATTGAACAACCTATTATTTAAATTTATATGAGGATTTTTGTTGATAAGGGTATCTGTTTGTTTATTTTCAAAAGATATTGAGCATTAGAGATGTATTTTATATAAAAAAAGCTTTAATTTGGGTAGATGATGATACTTTTCATTCAATTCGGAATAACAATTTCCTGATTTTGTCTCTAATTCAAATTTAACATAATTTTCATATATATAATTTTTTGTCTTCCGTGTAACGCCTCTAACTATATACTGTTAAACATTTATTTATTACAGACAAAAAATAACCAACATAATAATAATAATGAAGTCATGATGAGCAAAATAAAACAAAACAAGCTCGAAACTGTCAATCACATTCATTTGGCCTTAAACAATTTGTATATTTAGGTGTTTTGTTTTCTCATTTCATTCTACACCAACATAATACCATAATATTATAAAAGATCACTTCTATACACACTCAACTGACAGTCACTTTACATGGAATTCATGATAAAAGAATGGTATTAAATAAACTTATCACCCAACAACTTCACAATGTCTCATGTTTCTATGAAATATTTACTTTTTCTAGGTATACAAAAATAAATCAGAAAATTACGTGAAAAGAGTCTGTAAAAGTTTTGATATGCATGTGTATTACAATAACACAGCTTAACAAAAAAAATCGATGTCATACTATTGAGAAATCCCGAAACACGTCAAAAAGATTTTTCAATCCTGATTATTTTCCACTTTGAAATTTAAAAATTCACTGATTCGTGTTTGTTTTATGAAATAATGAAATTTGTATGGAAAAGAGTCATTTTCTCTTTAAGTTCAAATTTATAAATATCAAAGATTAAACTTTTCTGAGGTTAATTTTGTTCCAAAGTGTCAAGTAATTTTAGAGCTAACAGAAAATATAAATTTTAATATAGTTTGTCCAATTATATTGGGCTTTTTCAGGTAACATATACAAAAAAAGAGAAAACACTCATTTTTTTGTATTTTTAGAACAAAATTTAGTATAAATTGAATATTATGTGGGCTCATTCTGATAAAATTTATATTTTCTGTTAGCCTTTTTTGCCTTCATTCCAACGATATAAATTTTTTGACACTTTGGAACAAAATTAACTTCAGAAAAGTTTAAACATTGATATGTAATAATTTGAACTTAAAGAGAAAATGACTCTTTTCCATACAAATTTCATTATTTCATAAAACAAACACGAATCAGTGAATTTTTAAATTTCAAAGTGGAAAATAATCAGGATTGAAAAATCTTTTTGACGTGTTTCGGGATTTCTCAATAGTATGACATCGACTTTTTTTTGTTAAGCTGTGTAATGAATCATTATATTGCCTTAAGTTAATAAAATATACGTAATTATGGTGTCTATGACATTCAATACGACAAATTTTCATCTTTTTCCATGAAAAATTGTAACTTTTTATTTTTTTTTAATATTAATTTTACATTCAATTTTTTTTTGCATTAAAAATTATGGGTCTGCTCACTGAACTTTTGTGGTGACAAATGATTAATTTAATTTGAAGTGCCTATGTAAGGTAATGATGTTATCAAGAAATTTATCTATGTTTGTTGCTTGAAGCAATAAGAAGCAGAAAATCAATGAATTTGCTTATTTGATAATAAGAAGTCTTAGAAAAAGTATGAGTTAAGACGATTTCAATATCAAGTCCAGTGCCGAATTGGTCGTAAGCGCATCGCCATGTTGAATTTAAGGGCCTCTGAGACCCAGAGAATTTAACCTCATGTCTCAAGTGGCCTGTTGCGTGGTTAAAATGTATATTTATGTTTATACAGAGGGCTAAGAGACTAAAAGAGTGCCATTAATTTTTGAAATTATATCCAAATTAACAGGAAATGCGTTAAAAATTGCATTCATCAAACAACCTGTAAGCGGCAATCAAAGATCTCCGACTGCGAACCAAATCAATTTGTACTGTGGGGCGTTTTCAACTTAGAGTGTAGCTTCAAGGTCATTTTCAGCTTCCCATATCAAATATTCTTTTAATCAATATCAATTTATCTCAATATTCACCTTGAAGTTATAAAATGTTCTAATTATCTAAATGGTTTATTGTTTGAACATAAAAAGATAATTTATTACCCCTCTTATTTATACAGTTTACATTTAACTTTCTTATCTAACTGTTCTCTAGTTTAGTATTTTATTGTCGAGATGATTATATCACACATAAACTCATATCAAAACTTTTATTTACTTTGATACATTTACCTAAGAATCGGTTTCTGTTGATTTATGTTTGTAAATAAAGGCATTTAACAATATTTATTCAAGTGTCCGTGTTACTGATTTTTTATTTTCATCGCGGAACTAAGTCCTATAAGAATAATTTTGGGATGTGATACATTTAGATTTCATTTTTAATTTTCGTTTCATAGATGAACAAATTTCTTTTCGTTAATTTACATCTTTATTCTTCTTGACTTAATTACATATGTTCAAAAAGAAAAACATCTTTTTCACGGCACATAGTACCAAAATTTCAGTTTATTTTAATTTCATATGGTTGAAATAATTAGCTACAATTCAAATTAATTCAATTAAAACTTATCTTATATAAATATGTATTAAAGTGAAATGCAATCCCAGTCTTACGCATTTCATATATATGTGAAACAAGACAGAGAATTAAATAAATATAAGTTTAACATTTCTTGTCATGCTTAATGTATTGGAATTTTACCTTTTTCTCAAGTAGGCAAGATTTTGTGTGTAAAAACAGAAGACATTAGTGGTATACAATTCAAGTTTATACAAACAAGAACAACATCACTAACGAATTTATACATACATGATATTGTGGTAGTGTATGTTCCAGTTCATGAATAAAGTCAAATGGAGATAAAATGAAATAAAAATAAAACGAATGAGAAAAGGAAAGGTTTTTGAATAATTCATGTGTATTATTTTCATCTATTTAAAAGGATGTATGCTTTTCATGTGCATTTATAGTACAAAAAAAAAAGAAGGAACAGTAATAATAAAATAAAAAGAGACAGGAAAATATAAATGAAAAGATGCTAGAAGCCACTCTTTTTTTATAATCTTAACTAAATTATTCTTTTCACTCGAATGTTGTGTGTTTTATTTCTTTTTTCATTTCTTCACACACCAACACCTTCCTTAACTATCTCTTAAATTATACACAAGAATGTATGACCGATTGAATATCCATAAATTGGTACATTTCAAGTAATACGGCATTCTTTTGTGCAGACGATAAAAATCTTTGTACTTCTGTGAAGTTTTTACCTATTTTTTTTCTAAAATATTCCTAAAGACATTTTTCTACTTTCAGTGCAATGTCATAGATAAATTTTCATGACAGCAGCCTGCACAAAGAAGCCAAAAGAGAATTATCAATTTTTCCATTGTCTTTCATTATTGATCGGATTATTCGTTAAAACGCCCCGTAGACTATCCCGCTTAATATGCATAGACTAAAAGAGTGCCCATAGTACTCAAATTTTTGTTCCAAATTGACTGGAAATGTGATAAAAATGTCATTGATTAAATGTCCCGTAAGCGCCAATCAAAGATCTCCGTCTTTGGACCACTTTTTACTACTTTGTACTGCTGGGCGCAAGGGTGACCAACTCTCATTTTTGTATGGAGCTAAATTTTCCTAGGAGCTAAAATATGTTCCAATAAAAATTTATTTTTTCATAAATTTTTATTAAACTTTTGGGAGTTATAAATTTACGTTAAAAAATGTAAAATATTTTCATCCAATTGTAATTCATCTTCTCCAGTTTCCTTTGACACATATGACTCATTTGATCCAATTTGTTTCAGAATATCTTCAGTCAGTTTGTAATCATTACAACAAACCTCACGCATCTTCAAATCATATCTGATGTACAAAATTGCCTTAAGTGTTTTAATCGACATTCGGTTAGTCAAACGATTTTCGATCATATTCATTTGACTAAATATTCGTTCAACATCTGAGTTGGAGTGGGGAAGTGATAAAAGATCAAGGGCAAATGTCACCAGATCGCCAAATGAATTATTTCTTGCTGCATCTTGATATTTGTACACTTATGCCCAATATTTCGTCGTTGAAGTACTTTCGATCCAGGAAATTTTATGTAATTAAAAGTCACAATTTCATTAAACAAAAAAAAAATTAAGGCGAAGAGCTAAAAGAGCCAAAATTATGTAATGAAAGCTAAAAAGAGCTCCAAGGGGCTTTTGAATCATGTTAGGAGTCAAAAAATTCAAAAAAGAGCCAGATCTAGCTCCGAAAGAGCTAAAATGGTCACCCTGCGTATTCAGCTTTCGGTGTAAGAAAAGTTTCGGAAAAAACTTCACATACTTTCACACTTTTATTATCCTAGAAACCTAAAATCAGTTTTCCTTACTTCTTTTATTCATTTTTCAAAATGTTATCAATGCAACACTGAAAGATATCTGTTGTAGTTAGTTAATTTTTTGTTGTTTCTGTTGTGAGGCGTGTTAGTATTTTATTACATACACAATGAACATAATCAAGTTTAACAGAATATGAAATAAAATACTTGAATACAGTAAATTGAATGAATGAAATGTCTCGAGGAAAAAATAAATATTCAATATTCGTAATTTGTCCAGGAATTGAGTGCTTATCCGCTGTTTTCAGGTAAATTTACATTTCAGCTTTTTTCATAATGGAAACGCCTGGTATATGACAAATTGATATTATAAAACATTTAGAATAACTAAAATTTTCAAACTTTTTTATTGAAAAACTATGTAAAAGTAAAATAACTTGCAGCCATTTAAAACAAATAAACCGAAAACAGCTGTATAAACTAACATACTCATAGTAACTTTTACAATCAAAATACATGTAGCATTTGTCATTTTACACATTGTATAAAAGCTTTCGGTTCATAAATCATCCAGAGTATGTTTTTTTTTAGTATGTGTGTTTTCAATGTGCAATAAAACAAGACAACAAAAATGTATACTTGTGAAAGTGTCAGAAATCAGGATAATATTTGATACAAAATCAAAATGTACATAAAATAACAAAAAATAAAAAAAAATCAGAAGAGTGAGTGATTTTGAAAAACATTCAGTATTTTAGTACAAAATGAAAGTGTCCAACATGTCACACTCAAAATATAAGGAAAATAAAGGACAGATAAATTACATTTCAGTATGCATCCATGTTCACACAATTAAAAATTGTTATTCATATACATATAGCACAATAGAAAGCAACACAGTAATTTTCCCATCGGAATTTTCCAAGAGATGTACACTTTATAAAGTACACGACAAAAAGTACACATGAATTTATTTTGCAGTGACACATTAAAACTGGTTTATGTGTGAGTTGTCAAGTTTAAGTTATATCTAAAATGAAATTATTATTATCTCGGAGAGGATGAGTCCATTGTGTATACCCTTTGATCATGATATCTGAATGATGAATTAAGCAACTCCTCAGATCAGATCAGATTTTTAGTGTGCACTTAGGCCATCAGTCGGGCCCATTGTGCAAACCCGTTATCATTATCCGAGGGACTTATCTTTTATCCTGTCATCTCAAGCAGTCGCCACTTTTATCTAGCCTTTAACTCAAATTGAGTACCCGGAAAAAGGGACATTTGAAATTGTAAAGTTTAATGGCCGAAACGAGAATGCAACTGCCAACCTTAAGATTGATAATCCAACACGCTAAGCACTGCACCGTTTACAATCCTTTAACTACTCACTGATGTGATAACAAAATCAAACAGCTAAATGAAATGACACATGGTCCAGAATCTGATCAGGTTCATTCACAATCAATTGAATTGAATCATGCATGAAAATATGGTCTCTTACAAAATGGTTGAATATAATAATAAATTTTAAATTAGAAGTAATGAAAAAAACCTGGCGTCTGCATTATACAAGTTATTTTTATTTATTTTACTTTTTCTATGGATATCCCATCAATCAAAATTTATGTCTTTAATAGCTTTCCATGAAGTTCAGACAAGTATTCGAAACATTTTGATTCACAACAAAAATAGAAGCTTCAAATTTACAGCATTGGTCAATTCCAAATAAAATTATAATTTAATGTTACATCGTATTTGCCATGCATCAGTGGATGCATAAATAATTTGTGCTTGTCATGTTTATTTTTTTTTGTACATTTATCTACATAATTTGCATGCGTACCTTTCGCCAACATAATTAGTGCCAAAAAGCATTATCATTAATGCTGTGTCCACTGTGTGTGTGTGTGTGTGGGTGTGTGTGAATAAGTGTGATTGCAATTAAAAACTAAAGTGCACACCACACATTCAACCCAATTTCATTTTATTTTAAAATTGAATGCGTTTATTTCATGAATCATTATATGTGTTTGTATTTGATGTGAATGTACGCTGTTATTCATATGATGATGAAAAAAATGACAATGGAAGAAGCATCAGTGTTTTATCCAATTTATATTATTATCACTGAAGAGAAATAAAACAGTTAAGGCAACACAAACAAAGTACGTATTATTGTAGGTCATAATGTTGAACAAATTGTGATATACCAGAATATTATCATCATCCATAAATGTATCAAATATCTAGGACACACACGCACACACATTGAAAGGGTAAATGTTATTACACAATTTCCATTTTAAAATTAGCATTTTACATTAATAAAATTGGTCACAATATTATTAAATTCATATATAACTGTGTTTTTATTATAATATACATACCGTTCCGAAAATTATACAGAAGAACAAAAATAAATAAATAAATAACCGATGGTATAAACAACTGCAGTAATTCTATCAATAATGTATAAGATTTTTAAAATGGAAGTGCACCTGTAAATATTTTTTGTTAGTATGACATTTTGTGTTATTTTTTTTTTCATATAACCCACTCATGTTTGTAATTAAAATTAAATCCCCCACACATACACACACTCACTCACATTGTATCGATTTCTGAGTTTTTTGAATAATTAATTTGCTGCAATAAAAATAAATAATTAAATGAAAAAAAGTGCCATTTTTCATTTAATTTGGAAATAAAAAAGGACTTAACGTTGCATAACACCGTGTTTTATAATTATCTCATTTCATTTAATTTCCATTATACAATTATCAATTATAATGTGAAATTTTAAATTAAAATATATACACAAAAAAAAATACACCTTTTTGCCATTTTGTGTTGGAAGAAACCAATCAAGTGTAATATTAAAAAGTTTTTTTTTGTATTAAAAAAAATATAAAATAAATAATAAAATGAGCAATTATTAATTTGGATCACAATGAAGTAGTGCGTGAAATTCACACGAATTGTCATTTAAAATTTTTGTTTTCGTTTCTAGGATTAAGTGATGTTCTTTGGATTAAGTTGTCTTATTTAATTTTAATGCATTATCATCAATGATTGTCAGGATATTCATTCAAAAATTTATATCAAATTAAAATCCTTTCACCGGTCTCATGATATTAACGTAATTCCAACGACCTTGCATTTAAACGTGGTCAGAGATTGTGGAAAAAAGTTTCTTGAACTGTGTTTTCAATTTCAGTTTTATTTCATTTATATAGTCAAACATAACTCTAGAACTAATGTTAATTAACCATTTTCCAATTCAGATATATCCCATTTGAACTGCATGCTTAAAGATCTCAGCTAATCTTAAACGACCTTCTTTATTTTTTATTGGTCTTATGATCCACACAGTTGTTACATCGACAGCCTCCTCTCCTTCAATTTTATCCAAATCTCCTGCCTCATCATCCTCCAACACACTAAATGGAATACTTTCAATTCCCATTCCAATCCCAAAACACGCCCGTTCTTTAAGTTCTTCCAGTAAAGCTTGATATGGAAAAACATCACCTACATTAAGTCCATATACCTTCAATTGATCTGCCAAACTCATATGATACGATTTCAATAAATCATCATAATGCTTTTCCCGCAAATCTTGGGTTGTACAAGAATAGATAAAGAACGAAATGTCAGTTGCTGGTGATGCAAATCGCGTAAGTTGAAAATCAATCATTTTGACACCAATTGGAATTGAACCATCGGCACCATATTTGAATAAAAAATTTGGGGTCCAACAGTCTCCTTGACAAAGAACTGAATATTTGTTTGTTTCATGTGTACACTGGACAATTTTCTTAAATAAATTGTTGGTGAGGAAAGATTTTGCTTTGGCTTCTATTTCAGTTCCTGCATACTCTTTCTCGACTGCATCAAGAGCAGTTGCAATTAAATCACCCTGCAGTTTTTTATACCAATCGTAGAATTTATCGTCATTGTACGTTTCCTAGGTAAAATTACAATTAAATATAAACAAGTAAGTAGTTATTATCTTTAAATTACTTAATAACAAATACATACTTCAACGAATGGAAGTACAGATGCTTCAAACTCTTGAGGTTTTTGAAATCGATAAGCTAATGATACAGCATGAAATCGACCAAGAATTTGCATTGCCATGATACAATGGTTCAGATCCATTCCAGTATGACGACTGACTGTACTGTAACCTTCGCCTCCCAAGTCTTCGAGTACGATGAAATCATTTTCACCGTCTGAAAATGAACTGATGCATCTAAAACGATAAAGAAAAGGAAAATGATATGAATTTTTGTTAATAAATTCACACCAATTTACCTTGGAACTCCATTAAAAACCTTATCTCGAACTGTCATGTCATTCAATGTCATTTTGTCTTGATGCTGTAAACAAGCCTTCATGGTACGCTCATAAAAGTGAATTTCATTTCTAAAAAAATCAGCTGACCTAAATGTTTTCCTCCGTCCAACATTTTTGGGAATCGATTTAATTATTGTATTAATTTGAATTGTATCTTTACCACGTTGACCATCAATTTGAAGACGAAACACTTGACTTAGGTACGAATCCCCTTAATTGAAATCAATTAATTTTAATTGAATACCACACACAATTACTTTTCTTACCTTTTTTGAAACCACCAACAAATCGCCATCCAGTACATTTCGTTCCAGAATACTTTGCTACAATTTCATTTAATGTTTTTTCATTAAATTTAATAGAAATATCAGAAAGTGACATGTTTAATTTAAAAAAATTAAGAAAAAATCTGTGTCGACTGTATTCTGAGACCTGTTTCAATCAAATGAACTACAGATTGAATCATATTTCCTATTTATTATAAAAAATCATTATTATCAATCAATTCACATGAATTGTCTCGCGTTACGAGCACGTACATTAAATTGTGCTTGTTTCATACTCTAAAATTAAGTTAATTTATCTAATAATAATCAAATAACGCTTCGTGAAATAAAAGATCAAGGTATTTTAACTGAACGTGTTTCAAGGAAAAATAAAAAATGGTCATTAACCCTTTAATTATTAATTACAATGAAAAAAATTATACCTTTTTTAATTCAGGGAAAAATGCAAATGCAACTGAATTTGTACTTTTGTATTATCATCACAAATTATTTCCTAAATTTTATTAATTTTTGTATTAATTTGAAGAAAAAATGCACTATTGGAGACGGTTTGTCCGCCGTCACTACGTCACTGATCGCTTTCCATAACTCTTAAGCTGTCCATTAGTCGGATTTTTTCTGTATCATAAAGAAGCTCATAAGGATTGTCTTTAATTTATTGGTTATGAGACTGGGCTCCAGAGCCTCCAAAGCATGAAAACTGTTAAAACGGTCAGAAATTTTAAAAAATTTATGAAAATTTTAAAACATTTATGATTTTGTAATGAACCTTAATTCATTAGCTGTGAGATTGGGCTCCAGAGCCTGAAAACGGTCAAAAGCTTACAATCCCAGATTTTCCCAAGATGGCTGATTTTTTTATAAAATGGCGGATTTTTAAAAATAAATTTTAATTTTAGTCAATGAAACGAGTCCCATCGAAATGCACTTTCTTATTCGGTCAGTGGTTAGTATTTCCCATTTTTTGTATTTCATGGTTGATCTGATGCGAAAATTTCTCCAAAATAATAATTTATATCACATGATAACAATTAAATAAACTTCACATTATGAATTATTCGATTATGTATGATAATGTGTGCAATTTTAAACAAAATACAACGCACACCGAAAAATATTCTACGATAATGCATTAATTATTTAAATTACAATTTTAAATATCAAATTAGTTTTTATACAAAATTTTACAACTATGCAATTTATTTTTCAATGTTTATCTCACTTTTGTATTTATTATTTGTTATCTATTTTATTTTATTTATATTTTATATTTATATTGTTAAAAGTATGCATGATAATTAGTTAGTGATATATTAAATATTATATAATTTAAATGAATTTTTGATCAAAGTCGTTTATCAAATGTGAATTATGTGAAAATTTAGCGTGAGAGTTTCCGCGAAAAATAATGACAATTTATGTTAGATAATTTTAAATTTGTTTCAATTGTAATGAGTTTGGTAATGATCATTGTTTTAATCTGTGCTCTAACTCAAAAATAAAAAATTAGAAAGGGGAAGAGCTTAAGTGAACGAGAGCAGTATCGTCCATTTTGGAAAATTCAGTGGTTTGTTGAATGGAAAATTTCATGGAATATTTATGGAAATCGTTGAAATTTCTTTAATTGTTGCAAAATCCCACAAATTAATTTGCACAATGGCAAAAAAAACACTGAAAATCGCGAAAAATCATAAAATTTTACCTATCTGACAATAATTTTTAATATGCCCGACTTTTTCAAACCCAGACTCATTGAATTGCTGACTTTTCCAAAAGAACAGCAGTTACTACAATAAGCCCAATGGAGGCTTCAGTAGGAAAAATTGCTCACCCTCCCCTAATCCAAAAAACAGGAGTCAAAATTCCTATTTTTTTTATTGGTTCACTGTATCAACTTCCAATCATAACAGAAGGACAGTAACATATACAAATAGGGCATATAAAAAAATAAAATAAATTGATTGCAATTGTAAAATGTCAATATTTGCACTTGAGCTTGTATTTGCACAAATAAAGATACATCAATTGAATATTTATTTTATTGCATGACTCATATATGCTGACTTTTAATTTAAAGAGTCATCAGGATGACATTTTCCGTTGTATCAGAGACCTTTCGTGTCGTATTTCCTTTTTAATCTAAATTTTTTCATTTTTTTTAGAACATCGGAAAGTTTTTGAATGATTTTTTCTCTCTGTGAACTGAATTGATGATGACGTATGTGTTTGGATGTATTTGATTGGATATTTACAGGAAAACAATGATAATAAAACAATTGGATTGATTGAATTGTTATCTAAAAGGAATCAAATTTTAAAAAAAAACATCAAAAATGATACTGGTTTTCGAATTATCGATGCAATTTAAAAGGAAATGTTTAAAGATCCAAGATGGATGACAAATAAATATTTAGACTTTTTTGAAGGAGTCGCGACTCGCAAGCTATCACAAACACTATCCAATTTCGAATCCGATGTCTATCCTCAGATCCATGTATGGAATTGAACCACGGACTCCGGTTCATGTGTGGAATACTTCGATATTTGTCATCAAAAGACAAAATTCGATTTAAATCAATACAATGAACAGAGAAAAACAAAAATTTGTCTTGAAATCATTTTTAAAACATCATTGACAGTGAATGATGAATTTTATTGAACACTCCTATAACATTGTATCACAAAAAGATGAATTTCAACAATGAAATCATTTAACGCCAAAAGAAACAATACTAAAAATGCTGATTTGAGATATTTTTTACTTATCGAATTTATTTAACAAACAAACAGGAGAAAAAAAGGTAAAAATATGCAAAAACATAAGAATCGTTAACATAAAACCACCCCAACATTAAAAGAAAACATAAAATTTTTCTTTGTATTTATTTTTAAGGAACGATTTTGGGATAAGACCTATTTTATTTAGCGCATTTCATGGAAAAATTCATAGAAAAAGAAGCTTTGAAGGACATTTATGATGTCTTTCATTTTATTGCTATGAATTGACGTTAAAAATGCGCTTAATAACGTCTTTTACAATCAAATTTGTGTTTATTTTTTCATCTAGGCTTTATCTCAAATAAAGTTAACATGAAAACGTGATATAAGTTATTTATTGTGGAGAAGAATAACAAGAAAGTTCAATATTCATAAGATTAAACATAGTTTTTGTGTGTTCAAAGTTGAAATTCAATCACAACCAACTCAAGAATGAAAAAAAAACAAAGTTTTTCATGTTAAAATACTGTTTGATTTGCATTGAACCACAAAACAAATATTTTCACCTAATCAGCGGATCATGAAATGCTAAAGATGATTATATTTGACTTGTTCATTTCTCCGTATAATATCCATTTGATCTAATCAATAAATGATGATAATATTCCATGTTTATGCATAAGTTTTTTTTTCTTTTGATTTTATTTTTCTCGTTAAACAATAATCTTATTATATTCCTCACTTTCTATATTATTTATCTTGTCTTTTTGCCATAATACGGATTGCATTACTTTGATTATTTATGAACACACTTTTTTTGAGATTTATTTTCAAGAGAATTAAATATAAAAAAAAGAAATTCTATGAAATGAAAATGAATAGAAAAATGAAAATAATGTGAATTAACAATCTGGAAAAACTATTAAAGATAATCTATCAACAAGAAAAACGGTAATTGTATGAGGAATTATCTGATAAAATAACAAATTAATCAAAACTTTGATATTATCTGAGGAGTCACAGTAGGATTTTGAGTGAATTCACTGTGGGACGGATTGAGAGGAGTAAGTGGTTTTTTTTTGTCACTGAAGTGTAGATTACATTAAAAGTGGTCTTGCTGTAATTGAATCAAAGTATGGACATGAAAGTATCATTTGTTTTGAAGGTGATATGTTTTTATCAGTTTTATTACTTAGCTTTTATTTTCCACAAAACTTTTCATGGATCAGACAATTCAATAAATCATTTTTTTTCTTTTCTCGAATCGAATAAAGTAGGTTGTTCACTTTAACATCTGACGTTTTTTGCATTGAACCATTTATGATTTTAATTTTTTGTTTTACATTTGTATTTTTAAGGAGCTTTTCATGTTTTTCTTCTATGACTTGAAAATTAGTTTTTTTTTCTTATTCAAATTCGACCTACCCTAAAGCGACAAATAACGAGGATATTGTGAACAACAAGAAATAACATTATCTCCATGAGAAAATTGAATTTTGCAAATGATAGTGATAGATTCGATTGATATTGTATAAGATTCATTCAACACATGTTTATATGCATGCAAAGCACAGACATAAAATTTGCAAAGTGATTGTGAACGATATCAAAAAGTGCATTTTCAGAGAATGAGAATTGAAGCCTTAAACTAGCAACATTGAATCATGATGCGACATCAGCCACGTCCTTACTCGTCACTTTACGATTTTTGGGCTTTGATGAGTTTTGTGTTACATTATGATAAGGACAGGATAAGAAAACACTAGTACATACAGAATGATGAATGTGGATTACAAAAAGCCCAAAAGTATAAAGTAGTTGAGGTGATCTTGGGAATCTGCGTTCGATTCCTGGCTAGTACGCTATCATAACATAACAAAACAACTGTTACATTGCTGACACTTTCGTAATGTGGACAAATAGACGACACAATGGATGAATTATGGCATTTATTCCACATAGCGACATGAAATTCGCTTAAAAGTATATTTCAAAGATTCATCTTCTATATTTTTATTTTATTTATTTTTTGTCGGTATTCAAGATACACACGAATGGTGTTTATTTTCATATACTTACAATGTTATTATCGATAAATAATTTTTTTTGCTTTTCAGAAAATCTAAAATGAATAAGAAAACATCAGACAAAAAGCAAACAAATTTCATGTGTCTGTGTGTGTGAGAAAAAAACATAAAATAAGGTTTCTTGCAATACAAATTTTTTCTTCTTATCGTTTTTGGTTAACTCTACTTCTCTACTTCTTACACATGAACACTTATTTTGTATCAATGATGAGCAGGAAAATGAAAGAAAAAAAAAGAAAATAAAATAACAAAATAAATTGAAAAGTTCATCTTGTTATCGTTGTGATTCGTGTGTATGTGTTTGTTTGATGCACAGCATGAAAAATGCTTTATAATATAAATTGAACACATTGCAGACATCGGTTATTTCATCTGTCAACACATTTTCAATCTAGTTTATCAGAAGCCTGCAAAAAAAAACACATTTTTCCATACATGTGTACACTGAGA
The DNA here is from genome assembly GCA_900002565.1 of Culicoides sonorensis. Taxonomy (NCBI): domain Eukaryota; kingdom Metazoa; phylum Arthropoda; class Insecta; order Diptera; family Ceratopogonidae; genus Culicoides; species Culicoides sonorensis. The sequence continues at coordinate 533,789 of LN483386.1, read as the reverse complement.
GGAAACAAGAGAGTGTGAAATAAAAATTGATCTATTTGATGAAGCAGGTTTTGATGCAATTTCAATAAACTAATAATAATTTTAGTGAGATCTATACCTATATTTTGTGATTTGTGAATCAAGTACAGAAGAGCAGGTACAAGAACAATTATTGTAGAAACAGTGTTTTATTAGCTAGATATTGATCGGGTAAATGTTTGACATGTTAAATTTTATATAAACGATTTATTTGTGTTCATTAAAATTGAAGTTTCAAATCAAATATCATACATTAATTGGAAAAGATTAAATTTTTGAATTACATAAGTGAATTAGTTCATTCAAAATTCATTATCCGCATTCAATTGATAACATTTTCAATAAAATCATTGTGTCATCAGATCAGATATTTAATTAAATAAAAATTTAACTCATTGATGACGAAAATTGTATCAAAGATATCTACGAATTGCATTTTCTTTTTCCTCCTTAGGATTTAAAGCATTATTTTTTTGAAAGCAAACAAGTTATCTGAAAAAAATTAAGATATCTTAACCATCAATAGGTTAATGGATTTAATTTTTATAATTAACATACAATTTATGTAACATTTATTTTAATTTCCGAGAATTTAAATTGATTCAATCAATTAATTGGTTATTTCATATGAAATTCGTATGTTAATGGTCAAAAAAATGACATTTATATAGGCAAATGGAGTGAATTCTATGAAAAATGGTTTGATTGAAAAAATTTCATCAGTATTTTGTGCGCTCATGTTGTTTGTCCGTCCGTTTATGTCAAAAAATGGCTCACACAATTAAAACAGCGGTATTTACCGAAATGGTGCAAAAACGGTGCGAAATTGAAAATGGTTGATTCTGCCAATATTTTCCCGAAAATTACCAAAATCGCGGTATTATCTCAAAATTGTGGAAATTTCTAATCTCGAAACTTGCAATGTCCATAGAACAGAATTTCACTTGGCATTTCACTTGACGTTTAGTTTGTATAGAAACACATATGGAAACCTCAAAATTTTGTATGTCAATTTTTGAAATGTCAATATGAATCTTTTTTTATGAACTAAGCCTTCAAAAATTTCTTAGTTTATGTAAATGTAATCTCAATTTCAGAAATTTCCAAAATCACGATAATTTTCAATATCTCAGAGTTTTCCAAGACCGCACAAAAATTTCCTATATCGTGCAAAATCGTAAAATTTCCAAAATTGCAGAACTTTTCCAATTTTTAATGTCAAACTTTAGTTTTAATGTTCGGAAGTTTTCAATTTGAAAAAATTAATGAGCTTTTCCACTCAAAATGAACGATGTTGATCTTAAGGTAACGATAGGCCGTAACTTGACCCTATAAATAAAAACATGTGAAGCGAAAAAGAGAATTAGGTTTAATTCCATATAGAAATTTGTTAAAACAAATCCATACACACTTCAATTCTTTATTGAGCCTTTCAATGATTATTCACTTCATTATTATACTTAATCAGCAAACGTGGTTTGTTATTGAAAGATAAAACAAATAAAAATTTTAAATTTCAACATTAACTGAAGACTTATCCCATATTTATGGTACCTGTCAAAACTTCCATTTTGTTCCTTTATTAACTTGACTGTACATGTAATTTTACGCATGAATAACTTATATGGTGTAGAATCCCATAAAAACACACACACACACACATTTGAGATGATGTGAAAACAGAAATGTATGCACTGCATAAATAAGCCCAAAAACTGATATATGATAAAATATATAAAATTATATAATGAAAACTGAATTGAATAGATGACCTACTCTTTTTCTCCATGTTATTGTGCTTACACACTGACAGAGCTTTTGGTTTTGTTTTTAATATGAGATGTGCATAAAATATCAAAAAAACAAGTGAATGCATGTGAAAACATTAATGCTTTTATGCTGATCATGATGATGCCATTTTAAAGTAATTTCAAAATGAATTTTAATTTTAACCACGTACATTTTGATTTTTGTTTTGATAGAGGTTTTGTGCCTTTTTTTATTATATGAGAATTTTCACTGAAATATGGCATCCTTATGTTATTACATTATTAATGCAATTCAAATCAAATGTTTGTTTTGTACTTCAATGCAATCAAGATATTAAAAATGAAGTTTTATTTAATTTGAAAATCGAATTTGCTTTTAATGGATACTAAAAAATATTTATGTTATATTTCATTTTAAACATGAATCTTTTTATTTTTTTATTATTACTTTCAAATATGATAACATTAAAGATTATGACAAAAAAATATTAATAAAACATTTCTTTGTCCATAAAATGTGATGATGATACAAATTACACAGATATACAAAATACACGACTTGCTCGGACAAAGTTCAAACTATTAAAATAAGAAAAAAAAATAAAAATAAGCTGACACGTGTTTCAGGGTTTGGCCCTTAGAGCTCATTTAAGCCTGTTAACTTTCTTATTTTTAAAGATACAAAAAAGAGGAGATACTCATTTCAAACAGCTTCATAACATCTAAAACATCTTAGAAGGAAAAAAAATTCGTTTGATGGAAAAATTTTGGGAAAAATCGCAAAAACATATGAAAGAAAAAATAAATTTAATAAAAAATTTGTTATTTGAGAAAAAGCAAAATATTATGCGTTTTCATATTTTTTTCCAATTTTTCCCAAAATTTTTCTATCAAACTAATTTTTTTTTTCTTCTAGAAGTTTCAGATGTTATGAAGCTGTTTGAAATGAGTATCTCCTCTTTTTTGTATCTTTAAAAACAAAGAAGTTATGAGTTAAAACGTAAAAATGAGCCTCCTGGCTGTAAAAGGCTTAAATAAGCTCTAATGGCCAAACCCCGAATTACGTGTCGGCTTATTTTTAGTGTATTTTCTAATTTTCATAGTTTGAACTTTGTCCGAGCAAGTCGTGTATTTTGTATATCTGTGTTATTCATCTTTTATTGTTATAATCTGATAATACTTCGCAAGAATAATGGAAAAGAATGGAATTTTGTCGCCTTAGACATTAAATGTTAAGAGTTATGACTTGCTGGAGTGACGTGATGACACTTATAGTCATATTGAGATGGGATTGTAATAGGTTTTGTTGGTATACATTGATGTTTATGAGTGTGTCATATATCTTTATTACAGAAAAGATAATTGTTTGTATTGTTGGGCATGAGATATTTGAAAGCGTCTCTCTTTTCCTTGAAAAATGTCAGAAAGTTAACAGATTCTCAATGAAAGTCTCATCTTAAATCCAGATGGATATAAGCAGGAGTTTTGTAGAAGCACTGTAAGTTGAAAACGCCCCGCAGTACAAATTAATTTGGTCCGTAGACGGAGGTCTTTGATTGACGCTTACAGTGCGTTTGATAAATCCAATTTTTAACCGTGTTGAAATATCCTACGAATTACAGGAAATTCCTACGAATTTTTAAAGCAACGCTTTAAAAAATTTCCCTTATAATTTCCACTGTTTGTTCGGCCGTATCTAGTCCTTCGTTTTCCACTTTTTTTCGTGGAATTTTTACCAATAGCCAAAAAATAATCATATCTAAAGGGTTTTCTCGATTTAGAACGGTGCGACGAATTTTTCATGGGTTTTTGAGCGTTTCAGGCGATTGGCAAGAATTTCACGAAAAAATAGTGGAAAACGAAGGACTAGATACAGCCGAATAAACACAGGAAATTATAAGGGAAATTTTTTAAGGCGTTGCTTTAAAAATTCGTAGGAATTTCCTTTAATTCGTAGGATATTTCAACACGTTCAATTTTTAACGCAATTTCTGCTAATTTGGATGAAAATTTCGAAAGTTATGGGCACCCTTTTAGTCTATGCGGGCCGTTTTCAACTTACAGTGTAGCAGTAGATTGTGCTCCAATTTTCTTTTAAAGTAGAGACCATTAAAATTGAAACTGATTTTTCCACTAAAATCAGTGTTAGGCTCCAATAGACACATTTCCGCTTAAAGATTGTACAAAATGCATGACAAAAAAATACGAATCCCATTGAATTGAACAGGAAATAAGGGTCTTCTTCTCATTATTATTCGAATATATTCATTTCCTTTACTTTGATTTTTGTTGTTCGATTTAGGAAAGAGGAAGTATAAAATATTGTACATCAATAAATATGTATATGACTGTTTTTGAAACCTTTTAGTTTATGTTTTATTTTTTTTTACCGATTTGTGACATTTCATGAAATACCATGAAAACGATACGAACACGTTTTAGTTGTGTGTGCTACAAGTGCTTTTTTTGTCCTATTAGATTTTATTTATTTATGCATTGAATTGTTACCCATCTTTAATTGACATTTGAAAAGCTTTTATTTTTTTTTTGATATTAAATGTATTTTGTTTGTATAACATTTTTTTTTGTTTTTAAACAATTTTGGTTCTTGAAATCGAAACCTTTTTGAATTGATACTTTTTTTTTACTTGAAAGGAGATTTTGTGAGTTTCCAATTTAAAGAATTTGCTTTTTGTCAATAAAATTTATTTATTTGCATTAAATCTGTTATTTTATCTGTACCTTAGTTATGTTTCCTCTTTTTGTATAAGAGTATTTTTTTGTATTTTTATTTTAAACAGAATAAAAAGCTTCTTTAACTTCATTCAAATGTAATTTTTTGTATCTTTTTTTCTGATCCCTTTTTAAATATGTTTTTCTATTGAACCCTCTTTGGATAAAACCTTTTTTTTTATTATTGAAAACCAAAAATCTCATCGCATAATCAATGTCAAATACGACCGTTTTTTGTATTTTATTTGTCATGTTTTTATGAAATTGTATATATAAAAGTATAAAAAAAACGAAAACTGATATTTTTTCTGTGTTTATGATACAGGTTTATCATAATGAGTAAAAGGACTGGATTTATTTGTGTAATTCATTGAAAAATAACAAAGGTAATGGTCAAATAATAGATTTTCCGGTAATTTAATGTTATTTGACACTATAAAAGAATTAGGATCAAAATAAATAAAAATCTTGTGAATTCAGTTAACTATGTCCTGAATCGGTGCATTTTTAATAAGGAAATGTTTTTCTTTTTTACATGTTTTTACAAGGCAGAATGACAATTCTTTAAATGGTGTATTATTTGATGCATGTAAAGCATAAAAAAAGAGAAAAACTTTACATCATCTCACTAATGATGCTTTTATTTATATTAAACGTACTTGAATGTAATGCATTCATGTGAATACACTCTTTGATTCTCTATTTTTTTTATTTTCACAAAGTTTTTTCAAGAAATAATAACAAGAACAATACAAAAAAGAGTTTTTTTAAAAATTTTTTTTTGTACTTAAGTGCCATCTTTTCTACAATTTATATAATAATACATTTTTGCTTGTTAATTAGGTGATAAAATGCTCATTAATTTACATTTACATTTAAAAATTAAGGCAGGAGATGGTTTGAGCCTCAAAAGACATCAATGGAAAGGATTCAGACATAGCTCAGAAGACACAAAGCACCATGATACAAGGAATGATGACCGAAAGGAGTTAAGGGTGCGTTACAGAGGTCAAATGGACTCATCGGAAAACATTGGACTTCAATTTTTGCTCAAATCCCACTAGTAAAAGGCTTAAGAGCTGGCTAAAAAATAACAAACCTGAGATAAAAATTTATTCAAATGTAATGTAAATATTCTTTTGAATTAATATTATTCTACTTTGATCAAACCAGAATAATAAAAAATTATTTCTTGAATAAAAGATCTAAGCTGAGGTGGGTAGTAAATAAATAATATTTGAAAATAAACATAATATTGGTAGAAATACAAATAAAACCTTTGTTATCGTCTTGTTTGGTGACGTTGCCATGCATCACATTAATGGTTTACTAACACTGTCATGAGAAATTGATCAGAAAAAATATTACCAGGTGTTTCCATTACAAAACTTAAACTTTTTGAAAATTACCAGGCGTTTCCATTAAAAACTTAAAGTGTTTGAAAATTACCAGGCGTTTCCATTAAAAACTTAAAGTGTTTGAAAATTACCAGGCGTTTCCATTACAAAACGTAAGCTGATGAATTTCTGATATATTGAAAAGGTTTTTTATCCATTACATGTCGAGGTCCTATGCTTGGCGCTTAAACAGCGTCAATGAGTAAAATTTTGACAGCAGTATTTAACGATTTCGAGAAACATGCGAGTCGTCAGTTGTGTTGTCTGGATGTTGTACTACGATTGAAATTGAAGAGAATTTTCATCTTACAGTGCTAAGGCAACATAAATAACAAGATTTTTAACATCTGATTGAATTCATGAGAAAATATGATTTACAATTGAATATGAATGGATTAGAATGTGAAAGAATTTATTTTGATCTTTCAATATTAACACATTTATAATATTCAAACACATTCGTCTGGTTAGGTCTGGTCAGTAGGTAGCATGGGCCCTCGATTGGTGTGGAAAATTCAATTTAAAGCGATACATTTAAAATTGTACTTCAATTATTTGAAATTTTTAAGTACTTTTAATTCTTCCTTTCAAGATATTTCCTCATAACTGATTTTTTATCTTGATGGACATGAAATGTAACCAGGGTATGTGTGATGTATAAAGAACATTGTTATGTAAAAGGAAAATAATATTTTTCTTTTCAATTTCCATCATTTTACATAAATTACATTCACATCTCTTGGGATTTAATATTTTAATGTTGTTATAGTGTTAAAAGGACTCTTATAATAATAAATTTTATGTTAAAATATTAATATCTCATCTTTTAAAAGACAGACACACAGGCAACATTGTGAGAAATATTTTTTTATGACGTAAATATGACACGTGATTTGACCCAAAATACACAATTTACATTTTCATGTGAAATAAGAACGTTGTGTCGTAATCGTTTGGATAATAGGATCTCTTTAAGTGATAAATAATATTATTTTATTTTTTCATTGAATCGAATCAAATTTCTTCTCAAAATAACCTGAGTTATTTTTAGTGATTCAATCAAAAAAATAATATGAAAAAAAAACATGTAACACAAAAAAAAAAATCGTATTCAAATGATGAATAAATAAATGAATTTATTTCAAAAACAGAAGTATCATTTTATTTTCAAACAAAAACGAGAAAAAAAACGCACTTAAACTGTTCAAATGAAAATTTGCAATATATCAATTTATTGCTGTGTGTGTGTGTATGATTGCTTTCATTTAAAACTTTTGGGCCACTTTCAATATTTAATTGTAAAAATCATACACAGCACATGGAAATTTTTGGGAAAAATCTGCAACAAACATCAATTATTTTTTTTTTTAAAACAAGGAATGTGCTTAATTGAATTAAAAATGCATGTACAATAAAAGTCGTTCAAGTGTTAAATTTTAACGTTTGATGTGAATTCAATAATTTTCTATGATATTGATTTAAATTAAAAAAAAAACATCTTATACTTTTCCATTTATATGAAAAATAAAGATATCTGTGTCATTTTCATTGAAATCTTATTTTATGTAGATTATTTTAAAGTGAAGTTAAGTTTTATTTGAAAATAAACATATAAATTTCCCTACGATGCTTAAGGTGTATTTTCACAGAGATATCATTGAAGTCTAGTTTTATTTTAGTGTTTTTTTGAAAAACTTTCTCTTAGATTTTACATTCATTCAGACAAAACTAAAGTAGTCCATTAGCTAAATTAGAAAGATGAACAAATAAAAAAAAATATATGAAACTCAGCATCACCACAATTCCATATGGCACTTGTTTGAATTTATAGTTTACTTGTGTGATCAAAAAATGTGGTTTTAATTTTTTTTTTCCTGTAAGATTTTTGTAATAATGCGCTCATGTTGAAGGAAGTGACTCACAGTTTGGGGATTGTACGGTGCAGTGGTTAACGTGTTGGGCTATCAATTGAAAGGTTGGCAGTTCGATTCTCGCCATTAACCGGCCATTAAGCTTTACAATCTCAAATTTCCCTTTTTCCGGCTACTCGATTTAAGATAAAGGGCTATTTAAAGGTGGCGAATGACAGGATAAAAGCTTAGTCCTTTTGATGATGGTAACGGGTATGCACAATGAGCCCGACTGATGGTCTCAGTGCTGGCTGCCCTACAAATCTGATCTAACCCGTTACTTAAAATGCCCAAATTCACTTACTTTTTTAATTTTTCGATGTCTCTTACTAAATTTCAAATATATCTAAAAATAAAAAATAATAGTGTAAAATCTGTCCTTTTTCTTAAATTCAGTGTGATATTTTGACAACATAATTTATTCAACAACCTGATTCAATCCGATATAAATTTTTATTGGTTTAGTTTTCCACTTAAAATAGAAGTTTATCTTCATATTTTCAATTCAATTCAAGAGTGTATTATTGTTATTATTAACTCACAAACTCTTAATTCATTGTATACAATGGAAAGAAAAACTTTTTCAAATTAAAATGGGTGATAATTGTTGGTGTGGTGGCTCACCATCTGTTTACTTGAATTTGAAATGAAAATGAAATTTTATAATTGTATCTCTCAACACTGTTTCTTAATGTTCATGGTAAAATGTGTATTTTTTATGCTGGAAAAGTGGAAAAAAAGGTAGACTGGTATTTAACCAGCATATAATTTGATTGTTTACATGATT
>LN483386.1:508506-525075 GCA_900002565.1 Culicoides sonorensis | reverse complement strand
ATTTTGGACAATGTGGTTTTTCTAGTAAACTGAAAATAAGTTAAATTGGAAATGGTCTACCATTAAAAAAAACAGAAAAAATATTTTTTTAAAGAGAATTTTTAAGATTGAATAAAAATAAATTTATATACCTCAAAGTCAATGAAGAAAAAATCCACCAGATTCAAAAAATATGCTCTGATTTATGAATTTGGCCTTGAATTGAAGTGGCGTAGCAAGTAACTGCTCATTGAACCATCGATTTACAGATACAAGTTGCCGTCATGTGCTGAAAGGCCAAAAAAGATGAGATCTGGCCCTGATTAAATTCTTATTTGCCAGATTTGAGATACCGCTTGACTTTAATGTGTCAAATTGATGACTTGTCTCAGTTTCAATATTCGAGGCATCGAAATCCAACAACATTCAACAAATATTATTTTAGTTCAACATTGACGTCATATAAAGAGTCATCAATTTTTCAAGTAATAAAATTTAAAATTCAAAGAATTGATTACAGATAAAAGTTATATAAAATTTCCAATATAAAATTGCATTGAATACAGCAGATAACTCGATAATAAAACAACAATTTCAAATTTAATTCTATATGGTCCAGTTTGGATGCCAATTTAAACAAATGGAAAGAAAATATAAACAGTTTAAAAATATAATAAAACAATTCTCTCTCTCTCTCTGTGTGTGATTTTCGATGCATTGAAAGTACATTTGTCGAGGAAAGTATTTATTATTATATTATTATTAAAAGGATGCCAATCACGTTTAGTTTGTTTTGATTTATTTATATTGTTGATTAGAAATTGGAATGAAAACGTATACACTTTAAATGCATTTTATTGTGAATATATCTGATATTGATGAGATGAGTTCATTGCTATAATATAAAAACGGATATGGAAAATTGGTTTTATTATTATTATTATTATTTTTATATGCAAACTTTTGTTTTAATGCATTCATTTAAAGTTGTGCTAAGCGCGCTTGGGAAATAAAACAGCTGCAAATAGAAATTTTTTATTTAAAAAAAATAATATTTTAATGATTAGTGACACACACATAAAACTATTTGATGATGGTTTTAAAAACGTGTGACGTGAATTGATTACCGCGAACCACGCGCTGCAACGCATATTCATACATTTTATTATGTAAATTTTGCTCTAAAATTATCACGTTTGCATATAATGAATTAAATAGGAAACAAAACTCCATACATATATAAAATGGATTAAATCAAAAGTTTTAGAGTAAGTTTGTGTTTATACATTTTTTTTTACCACTTTGCTCAACCAACGTTGATGGTTTTCACAAACTATTCATCCATTTATTTATTGTATGTGATTGTGTGAGTTTTTTTTATTGAATTTTGAACTCTGATATTATGTGGTATTATAAAATAAATTGACATGCTATTCAATTTTTCATCCCTTTTATTTGTATTTGATTGTGTGAAGCCACACTAAGTACCTTCCAGATTTCTAGTTTTATTTTACTTTATTATTATTTTTTTTATAGCAATCAATATATCAAGGCTTTCATACTTCTTTTATTAGTCAAGTTGAAAAGCTGTTCACTTTTTTATATGGGTTTTCATTTCATTCATACAATTCACCTATTGCTTATTGATCGTATTTGTGCTTGTAACTGCTTCTTAACCTACCGGAAGTCATTTTCGGAAGATGAGTATTTTAAAAATTTTCAAATCCGAATCCGTTCAAATCATTTTTCTGCAAAAAATGATTCATTTGCCATGTTATCCATGAATATTCTAAGTGCAATCAATTATATTCCTATTATACAAAACTCAACAAAGATAAAAAAAATGATATATTCAATGAAACTCGTTAAAATTATCCACCCATTCAGATATTCATCTTCATTGGAATATGAAAAGATTACAAGCGGATTATGATCTATTAATTTATTTTCAATGAAAAACAGAATATTTTATGGTTTATGATTAAACGATTAAATTATGCCATTAATGGTGATTGAAAAAGTTTGAATTGGTAAACTTGGTTACTAAATCTCTTTCATAACTACAGTACATCGTTAGATCAGATTAAAATTAAAGACTAGCAGTGTGCCGACCATAACACGAATTTATATTTCATTCAGATGATAGATAAAACAAAGAATATTGATAAAAATTTTAACTAAATATGCCAAAAATACGTTCATATCGTACGTTTTTCATTATTAATTCCAGGAATCAACTTGAACATATGAGTTTTATGGATTTTGACATCATGATATACAGGTCGTCTCTGTTTAGTTGCATTCTCTAAGGAACCAGAAAGCCGAGCATATTTAGCGAGCAAGTTCGATGGGCATGTTCAACGAGCAAATTCCAGGAGCAATTCAACGAGAAAGTTCTAGGAGCATCGTCGAAGAGCAATTTCCACTTATGTTGGACAAGAACCAAGTTTTTTGAACTTGTTGAATCTTTTTTGTGGAATTTGCCCGAACCTAATTAAAGATAGCTATATATAGACAAAGCTGCAACTAAAAAGATTCAACCTGTAAAATTTTAAATAAATAGGATTTATTTGTTAAAAATAGAAAATAATTCTACATTACGGAGACGCGTTTTGATTGAAGCAAATTTATAAATCGAATAAAAATTTATCCATTAAGAGGATTTTTAAATGTTATCGATGAAAGAACGTGAATGTATGCTTCCTACCTCTTTTAAACATGATTTTATATTCAAGAAAAAAAGTGTTTTACTTACCTATATTTTTATTTTTGCTTTGCTGAAATATAAAATCTCATGTGTGTGTGTTTGTGTGTGTGTAATTGAATTTTCTATTTTCGCTATCAATATCAACAGTTTGCTGCTAAATTGGCTCATAGCTAATAGCTAATTTAAATATTATATAAAATAAACTTAATCCTAGAGATTTACATTTCTTTTTCATCTTTAACCTACATTTAAATATACCAAGTCTTGAATCAGTGTTTCGTTTATTTAAAATCAAATTATAAAATGTAGAACGTGATCGTGAACAAAGTTGACGAGCTAATTTAAATCTATCGAATTCACCATTTTTAGATTTTACAGGAATTCTTCTGTAAAATAAAAAAAGTTAGGCCGGCTTCAGGTGCTTAACTTTTAGATATGCGCTACGTATACACTCACACAAAATAAAAATTAACCAACGCTATCCTATGTAGTGTACACGAAGCGCATAGCTAAAAGTTAAGCACCTGAAGTCACAGTTAAAAGTCTAAAAAATATGACTTGAGATGATTTGATTGATACAGACGGACAACCAGACGACAGAGGAGCTCATAATCTTCGCATCATTTTTCAAATCAATGCGAATATGCGCTTAAAAAAATACTGAAAATAAATTTAAATTTAATCCTTTTAGATATAATCCATGTTAGATGATGAATTTGATCAAAAATTAAACACATGATTTTAAATATAATTTTAACAACTATCTAAATTTTATTTTAATCGTTTCGTTTCATACAATTTTTTCATTTTTCTTTAACTATTTTTTTTTTATAATTTTATAATAAATATGTACATTATACAACATAATCTTAGTTAATTATTATTACATCATTATTTAAATTCATGTTTTAGTTTTGTAATTTTATGTATAGTAAAATTCTCTCTCATTATTCATTCATTAAATAAAGTCTTTTGTTCTAACATGAATATAAATATATTTTTCATCATCATCATTATTATTTTCTATAAATAGAATGTATGTATAGAAGAAAACTTTAACTATTTAACTTATAACTTTATATAAAGTTGTGTTAGTTTTAAATTCAATAAATCAGTATTTTGATCAAGTTAATTAAATATTATACTTTATCTTGCAAAGATTTGCAGTATAGTTAAGAAGAATTAATTCAAAAATTGTTATAAAATTGATTTTTTAAATGATGTAGATTTTTGATAGACCAGTAGGGTCAAGTAGCCAGCTATCGTTTCCTTATGAAGAGGTTTCGATTAAAACTTGTTAAAAAATTAAAATTCTTTAAATGAAAAGTTAACCCATTTCCGTCCAGCGTTGCGTTTTGGTCAGCGTTCCAAAGTATCTCAAGAACCATAAGAAATTTATACAAACAAATTTTTCCTACATAAGCTTTGAAAGACAATATAATCGACCTGTGTTTGGATTTTTCTTAAATATTTTTGGAAATGTGCTTAACCCATTTCCGTCCAAACTATGAAGGAGCAGACCAAAGGATCTGATTTTTGGTATAGTGTCTTCAAATACGATAAAATTGATTTTTAGAAAATAACGTATTTTTAATTTTGAATTGTTAGGCTTGAAATCTTATTAGAGATTTTGGGCAACTAGGTCAAAAAGGATTGTTTGCTGCATAATTTTTATGAGGTGGTTAAAAATTTTGAAGATTCATTTTTTAACAGATTAACATCAAAAAATTAAGAAAATTATGAATATTTATATCAAATTTTGGTCAATTTATGTTCTGCTTAGCAAATACATCACTACTTGCTTTCTAGAACGCAAATTTAAGTCCATTTCCTAAAAAATTCAAGAAAAATCCAATAACAGGTCGATTAGATTTCAAAGCTTAAGTAGGAAAACTAGTTTGTATAAATTTGTTATGGTTCTCGAGATATTTTGAGACGAAAACGCAACGCTGGACGAGAATAGGTTAAATTTGCGTTTCTGTAAGAGAACTGCATTAAATTATGAAAAAAAACTTGAAAAATTCAACCCTTTGCTTATTAACATTGAAGGAACGAGTAATATGTCTTTCAATTTAATAACTGAGACTCTAAAACGCCCAGAATTTCATGAATGCTATTTAATATAACGATAGACGGTTTCTTGACCCTATAATCAAAAATTAAATGATAATATCAATTTTTTTTACAAATTATTTCATAAGACACAATTTTCTTTAAAATTTAATCGAATAACTTATTTAACTTTTCTTATCATAATTATCACTGTACAAAATTAACTTAATTATAAAATGTAAGACCCTTTTCAGTCAATGTTTGTCATTTTTAATTATCGGTTTCAATTCACGAACCGCTAAATGATGTTATATGAATTTTTTCACTTAAATTGAATGATTGATTAAGGAGAACATGCCAAAATTGTTTTTGAATACTTATGATAAAATTTGTTTAAGATTTAAAAATAAAAAAAAAATATATTTTAGCTCAGTAAGTCTTTGAACTAAAACCGATACGAATAATGACCATTAATCTATCTGGTTTCTAACGACCTCGTACCATTTAATTTAAATAAAACTAGATTTGTTATAAATCAAAATTAATGAAATTCATTTCATTTCATCACCAATTTATGACAAGTCTCATAAATCTGTAAAAGATTTTAAACCAACATACAAAATAAAATTATAATCGAAATATTATCGAGAAGTATTTATCTAAATAAATAAAATTCTCCTATTTTTTATTTTTTATGTAGTGTTCATTCTTTTATTTTTTAAGAGAGATCCTCTTCAAATCTACATTTTCCTTTAAAAGATATTCCTCAAGTCTTTGTTTGGATCTTCTTCAGAAAATAATAATCATAACAAGTGTTGTGATAAACAAATTACAATAAAATACATTTTTTTTTTGTTCTTTCATATTTTTAACAATAAACAATGGAAAATATGTATTGATACAGAACTGTCGCATTTTATCTCAAGAATATTTATTCAAAAATAAAAAATGGGGCATGAAATTTGTTCAAATACAACAACAACAAATTTAAAAGTATGTATATTGGAAATGTAAAAATGAAAAATAAGGAATCCAATAAACAAAATTGGATTTATGCTAAACATGTCACCACTCTCTCATTTTTCCCAACTTGTTATTTGGGTTTTGCTTGTCTTCAATTTTATTATATTTTTTTTTTCTTTTATAATAAGAGAAATGTTCAATGTTTTGTAATCGTAATAATGATAATGTAAATGTAAATAAATGCAAAATAGAGGAAAAATAAATATGACCCGTGGTACTTTTTTCGTGTTATTTTCTTGTTTGTTTTTTTTTGTCTTTGTAACTTTCAAAGATATTTTATAGAAAATTTAAAGTTAAAGTTTAATTTTTGTTGGTACCTTCTTGTTATAAGTTAAAGTCATAATTGGATTTTGAAGGGAAATGACGAGTCAACAAAATTAAAAGTCACTTCTTATGTGTAGTTGATTGTGTTCTTTTTAAAATTAGACCATTAATCGGATGATGTAACGTTTAAAAATGAAAATTCTATTTTTTTCATACATGTATCGTGTATTCTTGCCTTTCCTGTTCCTTTTTTTCTTGGTACCTGTAAAAAAATTATGATTTAACAAAAATTTCAAAGAACAGAGCTGGGACATTTCCTAACACAAATTGCCGGGCTCAAAAAGCATATTATTTAAAAAAAAATACAAAGAATTAAACAACATTGATTAATGACCAAAAAAAAGAATATTGCGTAAATCATCGTCATCACTCTCGTCACTTTTTAACAGAAAAGGTGATGGATTACTTTATTTTTAATATGACGCATACTGTTATAATTAATTATGTTCAAAAGGGTTTCGTATAAAGTTTTCCGAAAAAGTTTTTTTTTAAATTTAATTTTAATGAGAACCATGAGCCATGTCTAGGCACTATTCAAAAATGTACTTCATTTACTTTAATGAGCTTTGTTTTACGTAAAAACTATTTTGATATTTCATTTTAGAAATTTATAAATGTAAAACACAATTTAACGCAATGAAAAATTTATAATTCCATCTAAACACCATTTTCATTTCCGGAACATGTTTACAGTAAACGTTATTTTAAGCTATAATCCAGTTTAGGGTTTGAAAATTTAGCAAATCATCTGGTTAATGGAATGGTTAAGAAAAAAAATTAAACGGAAATTACTCTCATTCTTTCTAAAACTGTAACAAGTATTTGCGCCATACACCTATAATTTATTATTCGAAAACATGATTACTGTTTTGTAATAAATTTTCCATGTATCCGTTAAGAATTTTGTTTTGGTGTTCATTGAAGCAACCGATAAATAATTTTTTTTTGTTATTTACCTTGCTAATAGTGAGGTCAATTCCATATCCCCTTGTTTATGGCCATTCATAAGTTGTTGTTGCTGCTGCTCCATTACACGTTGAACTTCCAAATCAAGAGCCCGATCACGATCACATTCGGCTTCACTGAATTCTCGTGAGTCCGTAAAACCACTAGGTGGCCGAAAACGAACACCTGACTCAGGAACAACCTCACTCTCTATGCTAAATATGTAATAAAATGAACATAATGATTATTGTATTGTATCATGTAAAGGGAATCATTAGCTTACGTTTATACAACATAAGAAGAACATGCATGCAATAAATGGAACATTACATATAAAGACAACTGAATGGAATAATAAAAACATGAATTAATGTTGTAATTAAGGGAGTCATTCATTATAAATATAATGGGAAATTGCTTTATGTCAGTTAGTGGCCAGGAATAGAAATGAAAATTCATAAAAATTGTATTCTAAGGTTTTTGCTAATTTTAGGATATAGGTACCTGAACTACCTGTTGTTACTTTGTTGACGTAGCAGTTCCATTGATTGGCTTTCACGTGGATTTGGTGTGATCACTTCACCCCTAGTTGGAGGAGCTAATTGTCTTGTGGAACGTGCACGCATTTCGGCAGCTGCAATATGACGTGGTGTATTGAGACGACGATCTCGTACAGGGGATTGATCATTATTTGATTCGGTACTAGAATCTGGACGAAAAATTTCTACAACAAATGATCGTCCATATTATTTATGATATGGATCGAGTGTGTAGTAATGATAAGAAATACCTCTTGATGATTTAACAGGAACTCTATAGGTGGGGGCATTTGAAAAATCTGTTGTCGGGCTTAAACTTGTATCCGATTCAGATCCATTATTTTCTTTTTGGCTAATTCGTGATCGATTACCACTACGACGTTCTATCAGTCTTGAATCTGGATTACCTGGATCTCGTGAACTACGATGACGAGAATTACCAGCTACTACAGTCATTGATTTACTCAACGTCGATTCATCTAAACGAAATGAGTTAAAAATTTTCATACAATTTTTTTAAATATATTTTAATTTACCATCAGTATTATAATATCGTTGCTTGTGCCAACTTGACTTTCCTTTCACATGACCAAACCCTGAATTTGGCAGTATTGGGTAGGCAGTTGCATTTAAATCTAGTTCTTCTGGATGTCCAAAAGTCTTGAATTGTAATGTATAATCTAAAGTTGATGTGTTTACACCACGAGTTGGTGTTTTGCTATGAGGTGGTCCGGCTGGAGTTCGGCCTCCAGTAACACTGAAAGTGGCATATGGAGAAATTTCATACATTTCTGAATCAGTGTCTTTGTCACGATGTTTCACAGGTGACGCAGTATAAACTTGTTGATTTCTTATATCATGATCGTCTTTAATGTCATGAGGAACTGCTCGAGTCTCATAACCTTCACCAATTGGTGAGCAAAGGAAACCACGATGTCGTAAAATTAAGGCACTGTAAATTTTATATTAAATAAGATTTAAGGGAATTCAATAGAGTTAATTGGTACATACATTAAAAGAAGTGCGATAATTAAAGCAAGTCCGACTATGATCGATGAGAGCCAACTCTCAGTTTCAGACATTACTATCACATCTGGAGAATTATCTTGTTCCGACGGGAATTCTGGTGGAGCTATCAGTTCTGTTTTATCAAAATGAAATAAGAAAACAGTATTTAAGGATCTAAACAAAACTCACCTCCAGTAATCGTTCTAGTAGCAAAATTATAAGTAGCTGTTGTCTTTCCAGCATCATTTGTTGCAGAAGTTCTTAATTGATACCATGACGCCGGCAAAAAATCACAAAATACTAAATTTTCAACGGCATTATCAGTTCCAGATGTATCGGAAGACACTACAATCCATCGTGATTCGCCAAGTGCACGATGCTCAATTGAAAAATGTGATATTACACAACCACCATCATTCCATGTTGATAAAATGAGATTCAAACAAGTTGCATTTGAAATAATAAAATCTTTTTCTTCAGGTGCTTGAGCAGATTTCCCTTTTGTCCAAACAACAACTTCATCACTTGTTGGTCCATCTCCCACTTTATTATGAGCTGACATTTTAATTACATATTGCGTTCCACACTTTAATCCACTTATTGTGTATCCAGTTTGGTCTGGTGTCACTTCATATTTCATCCAACTTTCACCAACAATTCGAATTGAGATTGTGTATCCCAGTATTGTAGCACCTCCATCATCTGGCTTATCCCAACGAATTCTTATGCTATCAGACGATGTATATTGAACTGAAACTAATGGCGGATTTGGTGATTTCATTGCAATAACCGTATAAACAATTTCATCTTCTCCGAATAAGTTTTTGGCATTGCAAGTAAAATTGCCTGATAATGATGTGTCTAAGCTATGAATTTTTAAACTATCTTCACTTGTTACTTCATAATGTGGACTAAAGGTAACTGGACGATCGCGAGTGAACCATCGTGTACGTGGAGTTGGATTTCCAACAGCCATGCACTCTAATATCACTACAGCTCCAACGGCTTTTTTGATTATTTGTGAGAAAGACGCTATTTTGGCAGGTGCCTTTGTATTTGTTGGTTGTGTCACAACAGGAGTTGGTTCACCTTCACCGATTGCTGTTGATGCTGATACCCAATATTCATATTTTTGATTTTCAAGTAAACCACGTGATTCGTAAGTAACGGGATAACCAAATTCATCGACACGCATTTGGTGACCTGATTTAAATAAGTTTATGATAATTTTCAATAAATTTAGAACGTTTTAAATGTTAAATTTGCGAAATTTCCATTAAAAAGATCACACAAAAAATGGAAAAATTGAAGAAAAGCAAAAATTCTACTCACTTTTTGCTTGTCCCTTACGTCCAAATTCCTTACTATAAATTGTATAGTGTGTTAGAATTCCATTCTTATGAATCGGAGGTATCCATGAAACTAAAATTGAATCTCCTGTTAATGCTGCGGCTTTGATTGCTGCTGGAGGATCGGGCACTTAAATGATAATTAAATAAAATTATTAAACTGCTCATGATTTTAATAAAATTTTTTCATTACAATCTTCTTCAGTGGAACAAAAAACTGCTGTACTGGAGACACCATCCCCAGATGAGGTGTAGGCCAACACCTTAATTGAATAATTTGTCGCTTTGAGTAATGCGTGAAGGTATGTCTCTAAATTGGAAGTCCGCTTAATTTCGCTAGGTGAAGCGAATTCAACTAAAAAACGAGCTAAATTATTTTCCTGTGAAATTATCATAAAGTAAAAATTTGTGTAACTTACTCTCTTTAACCAAAGGTCTGTAAATAATTTTGTAACCTTGAATGATTCCACTGTGGTATTGCGGTGGTGGTTCTTGCCACGATATTTTAATGCTTTGTGATGACAGACTTGTACAATTCACATTTTGCGGACTTGCTTCTGGAACACCTTCTAATGTTGTTCCAATTACAATTGGACTCCATGGTCCAGGTGAAACACTGTTAAATGTCCTCACTTTCACCAAATATCTTGTATATTTCCTGAGATTTGAAATTATTGCTTTTGTTGTTGCCCATCCATGAACCGTAATGCTTCGCGTTAGTGACTTATTTGTATTGATAAAATTAATATTTTGTTTATCTTCAGTGCAATTGACAGTAAATCCCAATAACTCTCCATTCCACGAAATTCGTTGTGGTACTTGCCATGTCACAATCAATTCTCCAACATTACCAGCACTAACTTGAACATTAAATGGTGGTTCTGTGGGCGCCTCTTCCTGCGTCTTTATCACAACTGGATCTGTATATTGACTTTTTGCAATTTCGTTAATTGCCAACATTCTAAGCAGGTATGTTGTGGCAGGATGTAATCCACCAACAACTGCTTGTTCGCGTGGACCGCCATCAGGACCAATTGTATTGATGATCACTGATGCCGAAAGATTAACAGTTGTAGGATTACGCCATTCATCATTGAAATTTGGAATAACATTCCTATCATACACAGTTTTGTGTGGTTGAAATTGTACGACATATGTTAAAACAGGTGAATTTCCATCAAATGGTCTTTTCCATGAAATCTTTACTGAACGACTGGCTACTTCGACAACTTCAATATCGGCCGGTGTTTCAGGACGTTCTATGAGAGGTGTTTTTAATCGTAAAATCCCTTGAAATTGCAAAAAATAAAAAAAAACATTTTATTTTACCTTGAACTGCCAAATATATAAGTTGTTCGCTTTTCCCATATGGATTTTCTGCAATACACCTATATTTGCCGGAATCTTGTCGATCTGTTCTTGAAATTGTTAATTGTGATGTTACACCATTATCTGTTTTCATTTCGGCAATATTAATGCGATAAATATTTATATCAATGCGATGATCATTGTGCGACCAATAAATATTCAATGGCTCATCACCCATTGCTTGGCATGTAAGTGTTGCGGGATCATTTCGACGTGTCGATACATTTTTGTGAGCAAATTCAAAACGGGCTGGTTCTGAATTCGAAAAATCATAAGGAATTTTATTTTAAAGTTATCATATAAAATCGTACCATTAACATGTAAGTGAATAATTTTTTTAAGACCAGTTCCAATATCGTTATTTGCTTGACACATATAATAGCCCTCGTCTGCTGACGTAGCAAAATTGACGGAAAAAGTGCTATTTCGTAACGCAATGGGTTGGAAATCTTTTGACATCTTTCCTTGACCACGATGCCACGTTATCTGAGGTTGAGGATACCCAGTGGCCTCACAATGAATTGAAATCGGATTTCCCAGCATAATTGAAGTATCTTGTGGCTCAAATGACCATTGGGGTGGAACTAAAATTCATTTGTCACTTTAATATTGACATGATTTTAAATTTTTCGTTAAATTTATGTTACCTTTCACTAGCAATTCAGCCGTGTAATTAACTTTTGCCGCTGAATTTGTGGCAAAACATGTATATTTCCCACTATGTCTCGATGTTATATCTTTGAATACTAGCTGTGAGAAAAATTCATCTTTTTTCTCGATAATTTGTAAGCTCATTGGAATCGGGGCATCATCTTTAAACCAGCTAAAATAAATTGGCATGTCTCCAGATGAGACTGAACATGATACCTGGGCTCTTCCACCTTCTTGTAAATTTTTTGGAAAGGAAAATTCTTCAATTACAGGCGGACTGTTTACAATTATCTGTAAGTCACGTCTTGCTTCTTCTCCACTACGTGATCTGACAATACATGTGTGTAGACCATTGTCATGTGTCGCATCAACCTTTATTATCTTTAAATATCCACCCTGTTGCACACTTGACA
Source organism: Culicoides sonorensis (assembly GCA_900002565.1). Taxonomy (NCBI): domain Eukaryota; kingdom Metazoa; phylum Arthropoda; class Insecta; order Diptera; family Ceratopogonidae; genus Culicoides; species Culicoides sonorensis. The sequence continues at coordinate 512,717 of LN483386.1, read as the reverse complement.
CATAATAATGTGAATCTTTATTTTTATACATGAAATTAATGTTTTCCTTAGATTTTTTTATACATAAAAAAAAGATTAATATAAATTTTCTGACTTACTTGTAATAATTTCTTGTCCAGCACGTTCCCATCGTATCGACTCAATGGGATATCCAGAAAAGGGACAGTTGATAATCAAATCAGTGTCAGCAACGGCCTTTGTTGGTCCAATTGCACGTACATAAGGTGGACCTTTTTGATTGAAAAGAATTTTTAATGAATTTTTTAAATAATTAACGTCAATGTTATTAAAAACAACAAAAAAAAAAGGAAATGGATTGAGCAAAAGATATTGAAATAAAAAAAATTAATGCAAATTAATTAGGTCACTCGTTCTTTTGCTACAATTTTTTTATGTAGTTAAAATAATATTTGGATAAAATATGAGCTTGGTTATGCATGTGTATGCAGTAATTAATGTATGAAAGGCTTTTCTGTTATGATAATTGCATTATAGTTGTCAAGGTAGATAAAAAAACATTGAAAATGCAATTTATTTTATTTATCCACTCTGTTTTAATTAACGTTTATTTAAAATTTAAAAGCAAATAATATTAAATAAATTGATCTTAATTTAATCAGCATATTAATATTTATTTTACTACAAACTAGACGGTAATCGGGCTATGTTATGAAAAGTTTGTATTGAAAGTTAAATCAAATATTATTTGAAATTTAATACTAATTCAACCTGACTTTATTGAATTTTATTATTTATTTTGATATGATGTGATAGAATTTGATATGCGATGAACTTAACAATCGCGATTTCTAGAAAAAAATTGTTGCTCATAGTAACATTTTTCAATTCAATTAAAAATTTCAATGAAATTGGCCATTTACATGTAATAATATTACAACAACAAAAAAAAAATCAGTAAAATAAAATGAAAATCTCCAATCAATTAAAATAATATAAATTACTAATATCATCCGGAGGGTCAGCTTTTATTTATTCATTTTGATCATACATATTTTCACTTTGACTATAACTTTTTTTATTGCATTATCATTTCATTTTATTTGCGATAACTGAATTAATCCCTTGTCAGGTACAGTTAACATGCAAACGCATACCAGGCAATGCGATACGTACAATTAAATATTAAATATCAAGTTGATGATAAAAAAAATTTAAGCAAAGGACCCAAAGGTATTTTAATTTATTCCAATTTTTGTATGTGATGCATTTCATGTATTTTCTTTATGGTGCATTTTCAATTTTTGGGTAAAACTCGTTTTAGGCGTTTTATGTAAATTTTTATTATTTGGATAGTAGCTCGTATTTTAGTAAGAAGGAAATTCCATGAAATTCCATCATAGAACTTCTAGGTGTTCTATGATTTCCATTCATGAAAAAAAATTGGGAAATTCTAACCACTACTGGGCGGTTTAGAAAACTGCATTTCGATGGGAATCGTTTCATTGAATATAATTAAGTTTTATTTTTAATAATTATAAATCAATTAATGGCTAAATGTTTCAAAAAATTTCAAAATGGCGGTTTTTTTTCAAAATAATAACCACCATTTTTGAAAATAACGGTCATTTTTAAAAATTCCACCATATTGAAAAATTTACGCCATTTTGAAAATTTATGAAAAAAAAATTTGAAAAAATCGGACATTTGAGCTTTTGACTGTTTTCAGGCTCTTGAGCCTACTCCCTTAGCCTAATCCCTGAGCCCAATTCTTGAGCCTAGTTTCAGAGCTAATGAGTTAAAGTTCATTTTAGTAAACTTCTCCATCCAACCAAACGAATTATCAATTTTTTTAAGTTTTTAACGGTTTTTCAGGATTTGGAGGCTCTGGAACGCAATCCATGAGCACAATCTCAAAACTAATGAGTTTAAAATCATCCTTAAGACCTCCTCCGATGGACCATTCTGGAGTTATGGATAGATCGGACCTACAGACTTACGGAGTGGCGGCGTCTGTAATAGTGCATTTATTCTTACGAAATACCCTAAAAATAATCAATGATAATTTTGATACCCAAAATAATCTCAATAATTTTTACTCTTATTGTGTAAGCTTATTGTTCATGAATAATATTGATTTTTAATTTCATTTATGCACATCCATGTGGATGTGAATGCTTTTGTAACCTATATAAAAATGTATTCGTCTGTGCTTTATGTGGATTCATTCGTTTATTTTATGCACATTTTCAGACTAACAAAAATACACACATAAAAAAATAGGAACCAATTTAAGTTGCTTTTAGGATGAATAAAAAAAAACGAAAATATTAATGGTATTGACGTTTTTTGCTGTCCTACTTTTCACGTATAAAAAAAGGAATTTTTCAATTTGCATTTTAAAATTTTAATGATGCATGTTTGCTCTTTCATTTTTTTTACATTGAAAAATTTCGCAACTCTTTTAAATTTTTCAAATAAATTTTTATTGCTATTCGAATACATTTAAATTTTTGGTATCAGATAACAATCATTATCAGTTCAATTTACCGTAAACATTTAGTCTAGCTGCATGCTCCACATTACCAATTGAATTAGATGCCGTACATTTGTAGAGACCACCATCATCACTTCTCACATGTGAAATATTTAAATGTGATATTACATCACCCGATGCATCTACAAATTGTCCGATGGCGTAACGGTGTGTTGTCGATATATCGAGTATGGGCTGTGAATCAAGGAGCCATGTAAATTGTGGTGGTGGTGAGCCAGTTGCTGAACACTTAAGTGAAATGTGAGTACCAGCTCGAACATTTTGTTCAATAAAGGTGTAAATAAGCTCGGGAATTGTATCTGAAATGAAAAAAAAATGAAATAATTTTTATAAATGATAAGTGACATGTTATGAATTTTCATTTCATTCATTATTTTAATAACATCATCATCATCTTGTCTCTCATAAAACAAAAGAGCTCATTCAATGTAAATTGTACAAGTACAAAAAAAAACTCCGACTTTAAAGCATATCTGACACAAAAAAATAATGGAAAATAATGAGATTTTCACTATACTCCATGGACTTTCAAGAGCACGATAGAATAAAAAAAAATAAATATAACATGAAATAAAATATAGCAACAACTACTCCTAACTCATTGAGTGAGAAGAGATAAAACAATGCAAGCGTAAAATAACTGAAGCGATGAATGTCAACCTGATTTTATTTCATCTAATAGTGTTGTATGTACCAAAAATTTACTATAATTCAGTGTACAGGTGTACAAATGGATCCTCATATATTTTCGTTAGTTTTCCATGTCTTTTATAATGATAATAACTGCCTCAGGTTTTGATATTTTATGGTAGAACGTGATAATGGAAAACTTCAAATTATTCATCATAACATTATTTTTTTTTTTGTTTGAAATGAATGTCTATGTTGAATTTTTGTATTTAATATACGTGATGATTTATTTTCTTTTAAAAAAGTGAATTTTTATTACAGTTCGTAAGAAAATGAAGTGTAACCACCATCATCTTCATAGCTTCATGGCGCAGCGGCGGCCAGAGAGGCTTTTCTGGAAATTGTAGCCCACTATAGTGGGTACTCTAAGGCAAATTTGTCTCTTTTTAAAGGAACCTTTATTATTATTGGTTCTCTAGACAACTGATCAGAATGAAACGTACTAAGATCAGAGTTGTAGTTGGTATGTTCACTGGTCATTGTATTCCAGACTATCATCACATTTATTTTGACTCTGAAGACCCAATTTTCAAATGCTGATTTTTATCTGAGGAGATCACCCTTTAAATTTCATCTGATTTGAAAGCCCTCTTTTTTCCTGATGTTTTCCTTTAAAAAAAATAATTGAAATTATTATTTTCTTTTTCAATTATCATGAAAAATCTTATCATATTTTTATAATAGCAAAGAATTGCAACAATGCACCATTTTTACTGCATAATCATAATCCTCTGTCTTTTCCGCTTCTGTTTTCATTTTAGAAAAATTCTCATTCTTTCTTTTCAATTGAACCACAAATCTGCTAACCATTTTGATAATAATAAAAATATCTGCAATTAATTACAACAATTGAATCTTTCTTCTCTTTCAAATTCCATTTTTTTCTTGATAGTTCGATATAAAAGCAAAACACAATATACGAACAACATAAAATAAACGCTGATAAATTAAGATTCCTTTTATTAATGTCGAAATAAAAATTGCTTTTCTTAGTCGTCTCACATTA
>LN483386.1:462546-508406 GCA_900002565.1 Culicoides sonorensis | reverse complement strand
CACGATTTTCAAATTAAACCCTTTTCTTTCATTATTTTCTACAGTTTATTCTTCAATAGAACTATTCAAGTAAACCAATCTGATTTTTTATGTGCTGTTGTTGTTGTTGTAGTTGAATTTCAAATGTGTTTTGAGGAAATCACAGAAATATATGGCTAATAAAAGAAAATAATAATTTCCTTTCCATATTTCATGTTTTAAATGTAACACACATAGAAAGGCTGATACTGCAAATAATACTGAAAACAATCATTTGTAAAGATTTAATATATTCGTGTAGTAAAGAGAGAGAGAGGAAGAAAAATAAAATTTTGTAAAAAGTAAACTGTATTCACACTTGAATATCATGTCATTTATCATTTTTATGTTTTCCGTTACACACACATACACAAACACACACACACACACATCGATATGTTTTTTTCAATTCACACTACAATGTTCATTAATATTGAAGTGTTTTCAATGCATGAAACATTCAGAGGCGGTATTTTCCCAATTGTATGATTGATTTCCTTGTTTGTAAAATAGATTGACAATACAAATGAAATTGATCGATCAGATACAAAAAAAAAAACTAAATTTATGATAGATGAAAACACAATAAAAAAATATCATCATCATCATCTGTTGAAATTCAATTCAAGCAACAGTTCATTCAGAAAGTGTTTCATTTTATACAATTTATCTCATCCTCTGCAAAAATATAAATGTTTATTATATGTATTTGAAAATATAGGTAAATAGCTTTTGACCGCGCATTACCTGTTTGTGCTCATCGTGTAGATAAAATATTAGGTCATTTCCTGTATAATTTATTTCTAGATCGAATGATTTTGGGCGCTGTACGATTTAATATTCAGAATATTTTAATGTACAATGTGGGTGTTAGTGGAAAAACAATAAATGTTTCAATAATAAAGGGTGGAATAAAAATCGAAATTTAATAAATATTTTAAATTAAATTTTACCGATCAAAGTTTAATGCAATTGAACAGTAGGAATTAATTGAAACTGAAAAAAATTAGGTGTTAAATGAAAAATTTAAATCGAACATAAAAATAATGCACTATCTCACATATCAATGGTTGCTAAAGGCTACAATTCAAACAATAAATTTCATAGTTTTTTCTGAAAAAAGTGTGAATTGATAGCTCATATAAATAAAAACACATTGATTTGAATGAAATATGAGCCATTGAAAATTTTAAAATGATATATAGCTTATGGTGTGATTCTGTCTGTCAATATTTTTGCTGTCTCATTGTGCTCTATTCAAAAGATAATCAATTTTTTCAGTTTTGAATTTCATTTGGATGATCAAATTACAGAAAAGTCAGACTTTGCAAAATATGATTATAAAAAAACTTTATGATGATACATTGTTGCAAAGGAATATGAATCAACAAGTTCATTTTGAAATGAAAATATGGATTTATATCAATTGGACAACGATATTAAAAGGCAGAATGTGATATACAACAAATGAAATAGAGTGAGAATATGCACTCTCAACCCAAACCCTGGCAAGAATACAGATCAGGTACAATCAGCACAGAAGGACTTCTACAAAAATAAAAAAATTCGCAATATTGAACAAATAACACTAATTGACTCTATGAATATGAATTTTAAAATTAAAAACGGACTAATAAAAAACAGTATAAACCTGAAAACTTTCGAAGACACTCATGATCACAATACTAGAAATAAAAGAAACTTTATTCTACCAAGAACATGAATGAATCTCATGTACAATAGTCTATTTGCAAAAGCCCGGATGAATTTTAATGCGCTCCCACAATATATCAAGAATATAAGTAATTTTCCTCTGTTTAAAAAAGCCACAAAAAATGAAATATTTTAACCCACATATAAGATGAATCTGTTTTTTTTTAAGTTTAATTAGTAAGTAAGTTAAATATTTCTCTCTAAGATATGTCTAGCTGAGTACAAAGATACTCCTCTTATACATTCTTTCAAAAACCTGTAAGAAATTAATGGTTTCTAAAAAAGTATTCCATTTACAATATTGTTTTCGAAGTCTTGATTGAAATACTTTCGTATACTTCAAAAATCTTAGCAATTTGGTGACCCAAGTACGAGGTTGAAGCCAGCCACCCCAAAACCACAACATCACAAACAGATGGCAGAGGTTATGGGTTCGTGTCAAAACCAATTCATACTTCACACAACAAAGGTCAACTCTACCAGTCGTTTGTCAAAGAATTAGTATGGACAACTGCTTTGCACCAGCCAGTGGCTGTTTTGAGACTTTATTTGTTCAAAAAAATATGAAGAATGAATAAAGATACATGTTACAAAAAAAAACTAGTGGGTGCCTCACTGGTCTTAGGTTGAGAATGTGCAGTAAATAAAATAAGTAGTTTATCTAACATCGTCCAACGCAAACCGTGACTGGTTGAAACTTTTAAAGATGGTTTTTGTGGAGGAGGTTGACCTAAAGCAAGGTGGATCGATTAGTTCAATAGACAATTCTGGCACTCAGGCTAAGGACAGACTAAGTCTAAAAAGTTGGTGTCCGTTTAAGAAGATGAAACGAGGGGGGGTGAAATGTAGCATTGTTCCTCGGAAGGTCGGAAAATATATGCAAACAAGGGTCCTTAATGGTTAAGCTCCGTCTGGCCTCTCGTAAGTCCAGCCCTGAAGAAAAATGGGAAAATGCAACTATCTTATCAATGCATTTAAATTGCAAAATGCCAATAGAGGAATCGAAAATCAACGATAATTAAAAATAACATCACAGATTCTATTTAACTTGATTTTACCCACATTTCTCATTAAAATTTGCACAAATCGTATGGAATTAACACATAATGCTGCAAATATTTCAAAAGAATGTAAACCATTTCAGTATTTTAATTATTTTTTATCTCGCAAAAATCCCGTTTAATTATTATTTGCACATTTTTTTCAAATAACAAAAATAATATGGGAAATAAAAAATAGAACGCAAATGCTAAATCAATGCAACAAAATAAAAAAAATGGAATGCTCACTCGAAAAAAAAGAGGATGAATACAGCTACTTATCTGATTCAACATGAATATTATTAGTTTTTATTATATCCAGTGTATTCCAAATGTTTTTAGCAAGTTGTTTTTTATTCATTCATGCATGCGTGCATCTTTTTTTTGTGAAAAAATTTGGGTTCAAGTATTTTAGAGGGTAACATATTTTTGGTGTAAAGGAATTTTCATGCCATACAACTTCAAATAAGATTTTATGAAAGTTGTTTTATTGCATAATAATTAGGACAAACTTCATTAAAAAAAAATTGTTGTTAATTATTTTAGAACATGCAAAAACTGCATGCTCACATAATTCTTGAGAGGGAATGAATTTTTTTCGATATACTACAACTCACGATGTATGATCATAATAATTTAAAACAAAAAAACTAGAATGAAATTCATACTTTATTGTTTTAGTTCACGAATAATAAAAAGTGTTTTTGTTGTGTTGTTTTTCATCCCTTTTTTCAAATGTTTTCTCTTTTATAAGTACTTTTCAGACATTTCATGTGTATATGGTTAAAGCAATGCAATAAACGTCTATGTTTGAATATAAAATGCATCTATTGTTCTCCCATCGAAAATCATGAATTTTACAATATGTTCAACAATTCTGTTTTTACTTTTTTTTATTCATATTCTCAATTCGCTTTTCATTCCATGCTTTTGAGTTTTTTTTTTTCTATTATTTTTTTTTCATATTTTAGTATAATAATCTCCATAAAAATCAGTGTAGTCAGTACTTGTTCGAGAAGAGCATTGCTATTTATAAAAGTACATTGGACATAAGTTGCATGATAAAAAAGTGTGGATTTTTTTATTTTTTTAAATCCTAACAAATATGTTCTATTATATGAAAAGTGTTGTAATATCATGGTTGTATAATGGTAAATAAATAATGCATGAATTACACAACATATTATCACAACATTAATTGTAGTGTATGGGTGTAGTGTTGTACCATGTGTTTATAATTATAATGGTTAAAAAATAAAAATAAATAACAAAAATATTATATAAAAGAAGACAAAGTGTTGATTTAGTTGTGATAATGAGTGTTTGTTTACTTGAGAGGAAAAAACTGGAGAGATTTACATTCCTGAACAATTTTTATTCATCCGGTGTCAATTATTCAAGAGCAGCAAGGGGTAAGACTTTGATACGAATATAACTGTGCTTATGCTTTGAAATGTCAACCGGATTTCTCTGCCAAATTGAAATTTTTGAAACGTACCCAATTTCAAAGCTAACGAGTTTAAGTTCATCTTCAGGAGCACCTCATTCCTGGCCTGGTTCAGATACCTTTGAGATTGTCTTCATTATAGAACAAAAGAAATTTTGTCATTTCACTCTAGAAAAAAAAAATTTTAGCCCAAATTGAATTAAAATCATTCAACTAACAACCAAAAAATGAAACAAGTGTTTTTCTTTGTTCTTTTTAAATCGCAATTGTACAAGTTACAAGCAAGTTCTCCCAACAAAAGTGTTAAAATGCTTTAGGGCTGAAAATTTTTTCATTGTTGTGTCATGAAATTTCATCATTTTCATTGCCATTGTTAAAATTTTAACTAAAAACTTGAAAAACATTCAAAAAAATGTTACTCACCTCCTAATTTAAGTTCTGAACTAGCTTGTGCACTTAATTTAACATTATTTACGAGACATTGATACAATCCACGATCCTCCTTTGTTACATGATTAACCGCTAATGAATTTGGTGCCAACAAAACATGTCTGAAATTATTCAATTAAAAATTGATTTTACCATCAAAAGTAAAAAATCAATTAAAAAATTTTAAATTACTCACTTTTGATCAGTTTTCCGTGAATTTGCATCTGTAATTAATTTTCCATTGTGATACCACTCAATTTTCGACACAGTTTGGTCGGTAATTGAACAATTGAATGTGACCCCACCCCCATAATTAATTATTTGAACTTGTGGATTGATGTGAACTGACAAGTAATTATTGACAGTTAATCGAATTTCTAGCTTTTGTTCACCAAATTGATTTGATGCTTTGCAAATCCATCGACCAGCATCTCGATCATCGACACTTCGAATGAAGAGAATTGTTTGAGCTGGAATTATGCGTTGCGATGATGGAAGTGGATATAATGCACCAGAATCTGATACGCGAAACTAAAATAAGACAATTATATGATAAAATAGTATGAAAATTAAGTTGACAGGTTTGAAATTACCCAAGTGAACACAGGCAGTGGATTTCCTTGAATGTTGCAGGGTAGATGGACATCAACTGAATTGTCCATATTTAATTCTATAACGGACTTTTGACTTGTTTGTGGCGCCATGTTTGATGTCAGTTCTATTGAAGTAGAAAAAAAATCCAATTTAATTTTGGTTGACAAGTAAATTAAGGCTTCATATCAAAACATGTGATTTTATAACCACAAAAACTATTTTAATTTGATATTATAAACATTATTTAGACAGATCTCCGATAAATAATATAAGAAGAAAAGAAAAACTCCCAGAAGGAAAACCATAACATAAAAATAACACTTAAATAGAAACATGTCTAAAACAAAATATATGTTTCTTAAATTCCCATTTCACTGCACATGAAGAAGACAAAACGTAATAATAATAAAACTTGAATCAGATTTTACTCTTATCTGTACCTTTGATCGACAATAAAATAGAGTCACTTGATTTACGTTCGCCTGTTAAAGAATTTATGGTCAAGCAGGAAAAACGTTTCAATCCATCTTCGGCACGTACACTCCTAATATACAGATCACCATTTCCGGTTGTAACAATATAACGTCCGCCTGCAAAAAAGCAAAAAAGAGAAAAGAATAAAGTAAAATAAAATGTTGATAGTGTTGATGATGAGGAAAATAATGGACCTAACAAAAATATATATAGAGGAAATAAAAATGTCAATTCAGGATACGAAAAAATTATGGTTGCAATGTGGCTCTGACTTAATTTGACAAGTTTTTTATTATATACACTTAAATGAGAGTCCTCTTGAATGCCATGTTAAAAATTATTATTTTAAAATACATGTATATAAATCGGAAGAAGTTTTCGAGAGACACACATATCCGTCTCATATTTTAATTTTAACAAAACATATAATAAAATAATATCTCGGTCATCGGAGACTTAATAAATTTTAGTATTATACACAACACATAAACGCAATTAAAAATGTTTTTTGAGCTATGTACAGAAATTTCAATCATAAATGAGGATTTATTTAGTTGAATTTATCATATGTGACATATCACACACAAGGACACACACAGAGGATGTTATAAGTCTAAATACAATTTCCTGTTTTATGTAGTCGAAATCATTTATTCATGATAACTTGTAATCTCTAATCAAATAATGTTTTGTATGCGCTGATGTTATGATTTTAAAATTGAAAAATTTTGTATTTCAATGTAAATGACATAAATTCATAATATCTGATGTCTGGAGAGTGAATTGCAATTCAAACGGAGTGAGTTGCTAGTTTCTTTGTAAAACTTGATTATGAATTTCGAAGAATTATTTGGTTTTAAGGCCATAAGATAAAATTTCGAATTTTGATTAAATTTTCTATTTATTGCCAACATCTCGAAAGTGGTTGTGGTTTTGCTCCTGAGTGTTACTTGTTTGACTTTACTAGATCTGGCACCAACTTTTAAGTGTCTGATTGATTGTGGAGCTCTACCATAGCAGTTTTGCGATTCCATCAATCATTTTTACATAAATTTCATCATTTTTGTTCTACTTTTTACTTAATGATATCTCTTTTTTATTTGATTGTGGTTGGATATATAATTTAGTTCGCATTCACATCGCTCATTTATGTTCTTTATATGAAACACGTGATTGAATGACTTTATAATTAATTTAATTTATAATATCAATTTATGCCTGGATGCTTTTGAATAAATAAAAGGAATAAATTATTACATGCTATACGTGTATGAAAATGTATGAAAATGAATTAAACAACCTCGCAATTATTTTTAGCGCACTTCTTGAAAATGTTGGTATTGTGCGCGGTAGCGCTGTCCGTCCGTCCGTCTGTGTCAAAGTCGACAATCATTTTAAAAAACACGTCGTCAATCATTAGAAAAATGTCACCGAATGACCCAAAATGGCCGACTAACAAAAAATGAAAGATTAACCCAAAATGGCCGACTGATCCAAAATGGCGGCGAAATGGCAAAAACGATATAAAATCCAAAAAACTATATTTTCATTTCATTTTTTACATAGAAATGCGCTCGTGTATATCGTTCACGATCACGTTTTAATTTTTTTTCATACTTTCGTGTTTGATTTTATTTTTTAATAATATATGACAAGAGAATTTGGTGTCTTTTTTCGTAAAGCGGTAACTTTTTGGTTTGTACGAGTGTCTTCAAATCTTGTCACACTTCAAATCTTGAATGATATTTTTAACCTGGATTGTAATAAAAGCTCATCTTTCTGATAGATCATAGGCTTTAAGGCGATGTTGCTTCTCTTATTCTAAAAATATCAATTTTAAAATCTGTTTTAACATTATAACCTTATTTTTTTGATTAAATCAAACTTGAATATTATCCATTATATTTTTACTTTTTTCACATTTTTTAATAATATGATGGATGTTCCATGCAATATACTTTTATAGTATTTTTTACCAGATGTGCGTTGTTTTTTGTACTCAAAAGCTTTAAATTGCACTTTAACAAGACAAACAAAATGGATGATTTTTTAATAAAATCATATCGAATCGTAGTCATATTAAAATGATTATCAAATACGAAAACTTTTCAATCAAAACACTTTTTAGTTAAACGGTAAAATTTTACATTAAAAAAAATTTTACAAGGGACATCCTAGCGAAAAATAAAAATTTTAACCATATGCTGCACTATTCAAATATTCATGACTGAAAAACAGTCAACAATCATCTTTTCGTTGAGGTAGGGAAAAAAATATTGATTCCATATAAATTTTTTTACCAGATTTTTTTTTGTGGTTAATGTTTTATTCAAATAAATGAACAAAAAAACAGAAGATTGAAATGTTTTCTCTGCGCTATAAAACATCAAAAATATCCAATTTAATTTAATATAAAGTAAGGCAATGTTGTCTGTTTTTTTCATGTAAAATTTTCTTGATTTACTTCTTTTTCTTTATTATCCTATTTGTTTAATCATATATGAAACAGATTTTGATATCAATGTAATATGATTTGAAAATTGTAACAGTCGAAAATAATATGATTTAAAAATTGCAACCTTTTTCGCTCAAATTTTATTCGAAAATTTTAAGAAGACGATCAATTGATAGGAAATTTTCAGTTTCCGTCAAAAACGCTCAACGTGCATAAAATTTACATTTAAAAAATTGAAATTGATTATTCTAATTGGACAAGAGAGATAAAATGTTGTTGAATAATTTTCTTTTCATACGAAATTGTAAATTTTTTTCATATCAAGTATAGAACAAATATTGCTGGAAGCAATACAAGTAATATTCAATTTTATATATTGTAACAAGAACTAGTTTATTTTATGTAATTTACATTTGGATACATTGTTCTTTTGTTCAAAAACAAATAATGCTATTGATGATATTCAAAAAGAACAATTACAAGAGAATGAAATTCAATTAAAATTAAAATAAATACTGAAATTGAAGTATGACCACATTTTGTTAAATATGCATAAAATAGTTTTTCTGTAGGAATTTTCAATAAAAGTAAGTTTTAGGTAAATCTTCAGAAAATCATGAATAATCATGGAAAATTTTCCTTGAATTTTCAAGTACAAATATTATAAAATTAATGAAATTTGTTTGTCTCTTATCATCAATAAAATGTCAATTTACTTCACTTCACACATGAATATTTTAATAGGATATGTGATTTATCTTCAGGCATCTATAATAAAAATCATTAACATCAAATAATGTAATATGGAAATTTCATATAAAATACGAACAATCATTTTCAATAATCAAAAACACAATAGCAGTCAGGCAAAATGAGAGTACACATAATTGATTTATTATCTCAGCTATTATCATTATTACCAAGATTTAAATCTTATGTAAAGAAATACCTGTGTTTTTTTTTCATTTTACATAACATTTTACTGCTGTTTCCGTTTAATATCATGTTTGATGTGTTAACATAATAATAATAATAAAATCAAAATAAGACTGTGTATTATGTGCATAAAAGAATATCAATTTTCATTTTCAGCGATTTTTTTTCTCTCTCAAGACATGGGAGTCTTATTTAGGATTATCATTTTGTTTGTATTTTCTTACTTTAAATTTTGCTTGAAATGGTTTCATCACACGAAATATGAAATCATGTTGTATAAATAGAAATTTCATTATAACATGATATTTTTTGATACTGGTGCATTTAATAATCAAAAAAATTAGGATTTTATGTAAAAAAACTTGTTCTCTGTTACACGGAACTTATCTGTTTGTAATTATTTTAAAGTTTTATGGTCAGCCAAACTGAAAAGATAGAAACTGCAAACACTGTGATGAAATTCTTGACGAATTTAAAAAGATCATTCAAATTTTTAAAGTGTTGCCTTATTCCCCTTCTCATTTTGACTCAAGAGATCCAATGTGCGAATGCTGCTCTGACCAAGAGGAGACTGCTGCACATCTACTTTGTGTATGTCCCAAGCATGCCAGATTGCGTGGTATCACGCTGGGTGAGTACTTTTCCAGAATTGATTCCATCATAAAAGTAAAGGTTTCTGCCTTGCTTAGCTTTCTGAGGTGTGGTCACTTTCCTGAACTTTCGTGAACAAGGTCTAGTGGACTTCTTTCTTTAGTTGTTTCTCTAGATTTGGTTCCTTTTTCATCATAATGGGTATGCACAATGGACCCGTCTATAGGTTTAAGTGCTGGTTCACTTGTGAGTCCGCACTAGAAATCTGATCTGATCTATTCCCCTTAATCAATGCATTTAAATTTGTCGTATCAATGTAAATCGAAAAAGCTCACGTGATACAGCAATTTTTTTGTAATTGTAATGATTTCTGAAAAAAAAAGTGTAGTACGTCGAGCTAGCTACCTAAAAGAGAAGGAAAACGTTTTTTTTGTTTGTAGGAAATTTCAACACGGTCCTGCAATCAAACAGACAAAACTTGAACGAAATCTTGATTAAAAAAGGTAAATATGAAATGTAAAACTGTATTTTCTACAAATTTTGTCTTATATCATAAAATTTTTAGATAAATTGACAAATACTATCTTTCTCAATGCAATCATTCAAGCATTCAAACCACATATTCCAATTTCCTGATTTTCATTTCACATAATTTACATTTAAGTTGCTTGTATTAGATGATTATAGATTATTTCTATCTATAGCTACATATATTTTTGTTACAAAACAATCCACAAACATTTTATAATATACTACAAGTGCTTAACGACAAATACTATTTAAAATGGAGTACATCGAGGGTGTATCGGATAAAATATATATGAGAATTATAATGTGAGGGAATTTCTCACAATAAATTATATTGACGCTTTTTGTTATTGATTGCATTTAATTTAAAATATGTACGAAGCATAGGAACGTGTGTGTGTCAATTCTTGCTTTTCTAAATTTTCATTTTATTCTGTCTACTGTGAATATATTGATTGAATGTGAAACTAACAAATATGGAATAGTTTAAAGGATACGTGTGTAATTCAATTTGTGATTTGTGGTTTTTTTCCAGTGGTGTAGTAAATTTTACACATCACATATCGATTGAAATTTTGTAATTCCATGTCACTGCATTTTATTTGTAATTCTATTTCATGTAAAAACAACCATCAACATTCATTATTATTATTTTATGATCAATGATACATCTTTTATGTCACATAATCATAAATTCAACTTTATCAATATTTAATGTAGATACAATATTTTAATAGAAATTTAAACAGATTTACATATCAAAATTTTCACTCACCTATGTCCAGACGTTCCGGTAAAAATATTTCGTCACCTCTATACCAGGCAGACACACGTACAAATTCTTGTACATTGGACGGAATGGCACATCGTAAATAAATTGCATTACCTAAAAACGCTTCTCGTGTTTCAACTTTAATTTCGTAATTTTGACGGACCACTGCAAGTCAAAAAATAAATATAAAATGAGAAATATGAATTTAAATTTAAAAATAGTTTGATTTTTTATTTACCTCCTCTTATGTAAACATCTCTACTAAGGATAGTTCCTGCTTGATTTGAGGCACGACATCGATAAACTCCTTCATGGACTTCAGACCGATAGTATTGGCCGAGGAATGGTGGAAAATACAAAGTTCCATTACCGGATGTTTGTCTGAAATTACATAATGGAGACGACTTGTGTGTCATTGCATTGAAAATGCATATAAAACAGGAATGATATGAAAAATTGAGAAAACAAAACAAAAAAAAAATAAAAATATTTATACCTTGGGGAACAGATCATAAACAATATCCTTTATATTATTTCCTCTGTATAATCATCTTTAGTTATTATAAATTGTAAATGTTTCATTACTTTTATTAATATTTCTTTCTTCTACAATATTCTGACATCATTATAATATGCATTTTATCGAAAATATAAAACTACAATAAAATGAATGGAAAAGGTCGATTCAACTGGTATGAATAAGTGCATTTTCCGCACTCATTTGCTTCTTATGGTCAAATATTCCAAAATGGAATGGCGCTAGTGAAGGTGAGCCATTTCTGTGTAACTTTTCTCTAATGGATCTCTATTTCTTCAATCACACTCTCATGAACGCCTTTTTTCGTAATACATATTCAAAGCACAAGTCGGAAAACTACAGTAGTTTTAACATAACGTCATTGTCTTTCTGATACAAAGTAAAGTAATACAGATATGCAAATTACGACAATAGATTATTATACCTTGAGGTACTATTTGATGATATGACAATGTGATAAAGGCATGAGACAGGAAAATGATGTTGTAAAAGAAATAGAAAAAGTATTTTTTCTCTTTTACTTTCTTGTACTAATATTTCTTTCAGAAATATCTCAAACTACAACATTTCAGACATGAAAATATAAGCAGTGCTTTTGGGAATTTAAAGTAAAGGATCAAAAGTTTGATGTTTAAATACATATTAATAGATTCTATAACCATCGACCCACGTAAAAGAGCTCTCTTGTATTTCTCGTGAAATCAATTTTCATTAATAATTAATTATCTTATTGCTCAGGTTTTCTCATGCAGTTTGAAGAAAAATGTGATATTAAGACGTCATTTAAATTCTATATGAAACTGAATATAACCTAAACGATTTCAGAAAATTGAAGGAAATGAAGAATGAAATAGAGAGAAAAAGGGCTTAATGAAGTAATTAGGATAGATTGTCAGAAGGGTTTACCCACCTAAGCCACATTTTGTAGGGCTCTTTGTGAGTTTTTACATAGTGACGTACCCCAAGCTCATCATTCAATCTACCTTCGCATGAAAGAGTGAATTAATCATGCCCTAGATATGTCAAGACTCTAATTTCATCCCCACTTCAACGTTCGGGAGAAACTCGTTCGCTGTTGCTTCAACTATACCCATAATTCTCATCTTGCTTGGTGAGTATTCTTCTTTAACTAGCGAGGGTAAGTAGGAGAGAAATCGTTATTTTGAGAATGAAATATCGAAATGCACTCTCTCATAGCATTTAATTGATACGAGCTTCTAATTATTGTTTCAATTAAGATCTAAACTTTTTCTATATCTCAAAGGAAATGAATACATTTTTAAATATTGTGTACTTTTAAAATACTCTTCTCTACTTTCAGATATTCTTTAATATTCCAATACATATTTTTTATAATTTTTTTTTCATTGTTGAGTGCTCTTAATACTTTGTTAAGTCACAACTTGAATTTCTATATAACTTTTGATACAACAATACTTATTATTATTTTTATGTTTGTTATTCAAGAATGCTTGTAAATTGTAACAAACAACAATACAATTCTTTGAAATTGAGATAAAAGCCACAAAAAAAAGAAGTACTTCAAATAATATAGAAGCAGATATTTTTACAAGTGGTCGTTATTTGTCAACAGTAGATCTCTTCAATAAAATCTGTGCTCGACACTCAAAAGAAGTTGTCGAGACTTTAACGAAAAAAATATTGCGGTAAGTTTCGATGATGATAATAATGATTACAAGATGGCATTACCCACCACAGCTTCTTATGTTAAATCAATATAACAACTATAAGACTTGAAAATTACTAGGATCGAACTCGGCACCTATAAGATGGAATGCGATACGTTATGACTACCCCTTAAGTTTTGATACTTAAAGTCAACGAACTGTTTTTGTTATTTATCGAATGATTCGAACACAATCCTGGACAATAATAGCAGGAAAGTAAATCTCAAAAAAAAATAGATATTTTGAATGAAAACCGACGGAAAAAATATCAATGTAACATTATCTAGGCTGATTTCCATATTACTTAATTTCTTCTGTAATGCACAATTGACACTAATATTCTCACCAATTATGTCCCATAGACTCATGAAGAGAATATAGAAAGCAAAATAATTGAATTTATGATAAAATGAGTCTAGCAAATAAGCTGAAGGAAATCTTTTTAAATTTGAAAACATAAAATTAATAATAAAACATTGCTTATTGATATTCAATTTGCGTTGTATCAAACGGAGCGTGAACATTAAGTGACTGGAAAAAAATATTGAAAAATAATTTTAAGTGACCAATTTTATTTAAAAAAAAAAATCATTTAATACCGTTACGTGTTTTTTATTTATTCAAAAATTGTTAATGTTTTATGTCTGGAAAATTGTCTCAACAATTGAAACTTTAAAGTAGGATATGTAAAATTTACATTATAAATGTCTTGTTTTGTCTCTACAGAAGACGTGTTAAGATGTTTTGGATTGTGTAAAATTTCATGTACAAGAGGTTTGTACTCGACTTTTACAATGAGACACTTATTTCTCCACAATGACATCTAACATGAAAATCCTTTTCAGTAGAATAACAAAAGCGTGACTAGTAGACGATTTTTTATTGTGTGTGAAAATTCTGAAGGGATTTCTCACTTTATTCAAATTCAAATCTTTTATTGAATTAAATTTTTAAGAAAAGGAAAAAATACGAAACATAATCATGTGTTTGATTTTGAATCCAAGGAAACGAAACAGATGCTTTTTTATTAGAAAATAAAAATAAAATTCAATGTAACGTTAGAAGGAAACCTATTTCATGCAATTCATTTTATTTTATTTTTTTTGTTATTCGATTAAAATTTATTTTTATCAAAATGACTTATGTAGATTGAATTTCAAAAAGAAAATATATATATTGATGATAAGATTCAATAAAAATCATTTTCATTTCATGAATGTATGTAAAGCATGCATATTTGCTAAAGTAAAACAAAATTCCAAGAATTTTAATTATAATTGCTTAACTGACGGGCATTAAAGGGCAACGAAAAAAATAAAAATCATCTATTAGCAAATTTAACGGTTTACAAAAAAAAGCTAAAAATCAAATTACTTAAATTTTACCTTAAGCCTGGAACTGCATTTACAACGGAACCATCTCGGTAAAGCCACGAAATAATTGGCATGGGATTGCCATGCGCTGTACAGGTGACTTGTGTTCCTGTATCATTTCCAAATAAAATCCTTTGAAATATAAGAGGAAATATTTGTTATTATTGTTGCAAAATATGTAAAGTATAAGAAGATTAATCATGGTAAGAGTAAAAAGTGCAGAGTAGAATCTTCTTAGAATAATAAAATAAATTACAATACAGAAAAATTCTTACCTAGATGGTGGCTCTTGTACAAAAGAGGGTGGTTCTTGGAGTTGTATATTATTTCGTCCAACTATTGTTCCTATTGTTATTTCACATAATGCACCTGAAACATTCGTAAGAAAAATGTAGTTTTAAATCTAGTGAAGTACAGTGTGCAAGTCATGAAAGGAATATTTGTTGGAATTTTAATGGAATATTTATATTGTAAGCTTATTTGCAGTTAAGAGTAAAATGCAAATAAATACAAACACGATAATTATTGTAAATACTATGCTTTTGTTGTCTGAATTCACTTGCATTGTAGCTGAAGAAAAAAATTTAATGATACCGTAATATTTTAATGAGCTTATTCTTATACCATAAATTTAACTTAAGTTTTATTTATTTAAAAGCTAATTATACGTGTACTTTTTTGCATTCAGATAAAACAATGGCATTCAAAAATAAAAATAAAGTTTTTTAAAAGGATAAGTTTATTCTAAAGGTAAATAGCATTATGAATAAATAAACAAGATTCGGAAGGAAAATAAAAGTATAACTTTTATCATTATATTTTCAACTTTTATTTCAGCAGCATGCTCCCGAAAATGCATTCAGTTTAAAATCGGATTCAATTATTTGCATATATATTTAAATTTTCTTATTTCAAACAAAAAAAAACAATTTATTTATATCATCAAGTACATTTATGACTTGGTATGATAGTTTTATTTAGACAAAAATCTAAAAACACCAAAAAACCACAGACAACACCATCATTCTGAATTTTGCACATCCACCCTATTTTAATGTTATAATGCATTAAGTTAGTATTCTCTTTTGCTTGCATTCTAAGATACAAAACACACAAAATAATTTAGTTTATTGCTCTATGGGAGTGTCACCACTGTAAATGAACGAACATTATTAGTATATGGCAAACTTTTGACCACACACACATTTAGTAAATGATCATGATATTTTGTTGTTGTTGTTGTTTTTTTGATGATATATCCAGGGACGGAGTAAGAGTTTTCTTTAAGGGGCAATTTAATGACATATTTTTTCATTCACATATTTAAACCTTAAGGGAACTCATAGACAGATAGAAAAGCGTGGTCTCTCTCGTAACAAACATTCTCGATTTTAAAGTTTTAACATTACTGGTAATTCATAATTGAACAAATGAATCCATTTAAAAGGTAATAAAAGTGCATTACAGACAAATGTTAAAATTTCTCTCTTTAATGTTCAAAATATATTTTATTTGAGAATGAAATTTTTGAATGCATGAAACCAGGGACACACTCCAAGTTGAAAACGCCCCGCAAATTCCTACGGGGCGTTTGGAAAAAAACTACGAATAGAATTTTTATAGAAAAATGCGCTGAAATAACATCTAAAATTTAAAAAATTAACCCCGCAAACCACCTCGGGGTTATGGCCAAGTACTACGGGGTGATTTCCGGGGCCTTTTCAACTTAGAACGTGTCCCTGTTTATATGCATTCAAAAATTTCATCCTAAAATAGAATATATTTTGAACATTAAAGAGAGAAATTTTAACATTTGTCTGTAATGCACTTTTATTACCTTTTAAATGGATTCATTTGTTCAATTATGAATTACCAGTAATGTTAAAACTTTAAAATCGAGAATGTTTGTTTTGTGGAATGTAAATCAATGAAGATTTACTGTTTGTTTAAAATTTTTGTCAAAGGTTGTGAGTTTATCTTAAATAAAATAAAGTAAATAGAATCTATGAGAATGAGTTTTGAAAAATTCCATTTGCCTCGTTGATCTTGTGTGTGCCTTCGTCAGACAAAATCCAGGTTACGAGCAAATCCAGGCTACAGAAATCTTTTCATAAATGCTTTGTAATTCATTTACATTTAAATTTTTCTTCAAACAACATTAAAAAAACTCTTCAATTGAATTTTTTAAGTATATTCTTTCATTTGAATTCATTTAAATTCACTTTTACATTAAATTTAATTTTGCATTCGATTTAACTTTGAAATCTATTATACTTAAAAGGGAATTGAACAGGATGCATTATTATTTTGTAAAGGCTTTTACAAATTGATATTTATTATGCAATACACAAAATGCTGTGCTTTGCTATAGAATATTATTATTACAGAAGCAGGAGATGTAAATCCCTTTAAATATGTACTCTCAAAGTATATGAAGAATACTTTTAGATTTTTTTTTTGTATATTTATCTTGTTTATTTTTTATTCAATAAATTGAAATCTTGTACATCAGTTGGATTTTGAGATAGGAAAAGAAAATCTGTAAATCTGGGTAAAATTTCTTGAGCATGTGCTTATTGTATGGAATTTTTTATGAACAAGAGAAAAAGTATCTAAATTTAAAAGAGGATACGATACAGAAAATATTTAGTCAGATGTGTTGAAAAATAATCACACATTTGATATGGGAAATAAAAATGCAATTCCCAATCCTAGAAAACTGTTTCAAAACTATCAATTTCCAATGACAGTCCTTGTTATCATCTTTATAAAACTCTGAGGTTCTTTTTCATTAGGTCATCTCAAATTGTCGGTTGTTTCATGTTTTCTACAGATTGAAAAAAAAATTTAATAGAAATCTAACTTTAATATCGATTGACAATCTATTTTTAACATTGTAATAGTACGTTACAAAATTTATCGATTTTTATTAGAATTTTTCATCAACATATTACCTTTGTATCATTTCAAAAAAAGTCCGCAAATTTAAAGTGTGTGGTATAATAACAATTTTTTTCTTAAATCTCTTTAAATGAAGGCTGCACACAGAGAAAGTGTGGAAGTGTTGACTTCAACATAAAACCTTTTTAAAGTTCCCAGGGAAGCCTCACTTTCCTATCTGAACATGCCTTTTTTATTACTCTATTTTTCTACATGATTAAATTTTTCTTTTGTTCTAATAAAAGCTTTTACAAAAAAAAAAACTTTTCTATTATGAGAACCACTAAAAGTAAAATGAATCGTTGGTTAGTGTGATGAATGAATATAAGAGGATTTAAATAAGTCGGTATATTTTTCATGTGATTCAGGTATGATTTGCCTTTTGTTTGAATAAATGCTTATGTGGAGGGATTATTATTACATTTCATATTTTAAAATAAGTTGACGAGGTACGACTCCAGGGTTTTTTTTACACACACAAAAAAAAAGTACATCAAATTTGTCACAAAATGTAGTTAAGAATGTAATAGAAATAGAATTTAAGCTAAAATCAAGGACAAACTTTGTCTGTAGGATAATAAAAGATAAGAGATTAGGATAAAGTTTTTAGAAAAAAAAGTGAAACAAAAACTTGTTACCAGACATATAAGAAATGAACATCATTATCATTATCATCACCATGATGAATGGATTAATTAAGTCATAAAAGGCATACAGCTGCCACAAAATCTAGCAAGATATCATTTTTTTCTGTTTGATTAAAATAATAATGGAATCATTTTAAGAAAATATTTCTAAAATGCTATTAATTGCCAAGATAAAACAAATATTTGCCTTTTCAGACCTTTATGTTTACACACACAAACAAGCCTAACCCTCAATTTGTAAATAAATACCCCAAAAAAGTAAGTAAAAACACCATTCTCACAGCTCATTTATAATAAAATGACACATGTACCCTTGAATTTAATATTATGTTTATTTTATTTATATAATTTTATTATTATTATAATTGTGTGTGTGTGTTTGTGGAAAATGTGAGAAAGCGATAAGGGATATTAAAATGTAAAATGAAACTATTCTATTATATTTTATTCATATGAAAAATGGAAACAGAAACCGAGTAATTCATATAATTAAGTTTTTGAGAGTATGAATTTGAGATTAAAAATACAATATGTGAGCAAGAAATCTGTGTTTTAAATAACAATCATCATGTTAATGTATGATGAAAACCTTTTTTTTATGATGTTAATGCTCAACTGAATGGAAATCATGACTCAATGTGAGTGAAAGAAAAGTTACAGCAGATAAGGTTATTAATATAGTGATAATTTATGAAGGTATGTGACAATTTTTTAAGGAAAATACGAGGATTTCAATGTTTTTAGCTGACTTTCATATGTTTAGGGCTCTAAGAGCGTTTAAAGCCGAGAATGTTTAGAGGGACCTCGAAGAACAAGATAATTTTAAAGCTCACTAAACTGAGATCGTTCTGTAACATCAGAGTCCTAGCTGATATGAAAGCTTGGGCACCCAACGTTTAAAATTCAAACAAGTTCAATACATTCAATTAATATGATGTTGTTTTCTCATTTAACTTGTCACATTTCATCTGGAACCATTCACAGCATTAAAATGAATATAATTGCGTGTTATCGCAAAAACCAAATCTATTTCATTTCATTTTATTCTCCTTTATTTTGATTCTTCTTTGCCTCAAAAAGCATGAAATAAAAAAAATTCTCTTTCGTTTTTTTCATTCATTTGATGTTCAAAGTGGCATGAAATGGTTTGTGTGACGCATACTAAATTGTGTGGCTATCAGGGAAATTAATCGTGTTTTTTTTGTACATACTCTATTACTTTTTTTTGCTTTAATCTTGAAGTACAGTGAGTTTTTAAAAGTTAACATCAGTCTTTATGACTCTTAATGACTCTTTGTTAGTCTTTTTTTATGACTCTTTATTGACCTCAATGACTCTTTGTGCATCTTTCATAGTCCTACCCAGTCCTGTTAACTCCTGAATTAGCTTTATTACTCCTCATTGATCTTTATTGATCTTCATTAAACCTTAATTTGATTTTTTTTTAAATTTATGACTCCTGGTGACTCCTCATGACTCTTTATGACTCTTCATGACTCTTGATTGATCCTAATTTTTTTTTTTTAATTTTTTTCAAAGAGTCAAAAAGAGTAATGAATATCAATAATAATACCATCATTTATGATTTTTATTGAACCTTATTGATCTTCATTACTCTTTTTGACTCTTTGTAAAAAATTAAAAAAAAAATTAGGATCAATAAAGAATCATAAGGAGTCATGAAGAGTCATGAAGAGTCATGAGGAGTCATGAAGAGTTATGAAGAGTCATGAGGAGTCATAAATTTAAAAAAAAAATCAAATTAAGGTTTAATGAAGATCAATAAAGATCAATGAGGAGTAATAAAGATAATTCAGGAGTTAACAGGACTGGGTAGGACTATGAAAGATGCACAAAGAGTCATTGAGGTCAATAAAGAGTCATAAAAAAGACTAACAAAGAGTCATAAAGAGCAATAAAGACTGATGTTAACTTTTAAAAACTCACTGTATATTAAACTACTGCTCTTTTATAGACGAGATATAGACAAGACCGAGACCGCAAGTGACACTCAATATCTTAAATAGCTTGTCATCGCAAGTCAAGCATATTATCATGATTATAATAATGTTTAAGCTCGACACTATTATAGTATTATCATTTTTTTGCTACATAAGCTGCATTTGACTATTTTCCTATATTTTTTTTATTTTGTACCATGGTTTGATGGTTTGAGCATAAAATTGTATAAAAAGATGAAAATAAAAAGGAAATTATTAGAAAGGAGAATAAAAAAATATATTTATTTTACTCATTGAATGTGAAACAAGGGAAATTGTTATCGCAATAAAATTCTTTTATTACCTTCATAACTGGCAATAAAAATCACCATAAAGACATATCAATTTATTTTTTTTTTGCACTCTCGAATTAAATGTATTTAAAAGGCATATAAAACCAATAAATTTCATTCCATTTTATATATAACTTTTTATATTTGTAATGTTATAGATTGTCTAGGCTCGATATACATCAGGGAATATTTTGGGACGACTCTGACAAGTTTAATTAAAAAAGTACAAAAACTCTATTGATTCAGATACTTTTTTTTTCATTTTACTCTCATTTGATATTACTTGGAGTCATTAAATTTTCATTTAAAAAAAAATAAAACACAAAAAACGTATTAAGAGAAGGATAATGTAACATTACTTCAGCATCTTATTACAGAAATAAAAAGCCTAAGAGAGTCATCAAATATGATATAATAAATATAAAAACCACGAATGATACTTGTGAACATTAACATTATCGAATTGTTCACAAGAGATAAGGAGATTCAAATATAAAAGGGGAACATAAAGGAATATTTTTTTTTGTTTGGAAAAATAAAATAAAATAAATAATAATGATCGTATACATACAAAAAGTTACATAAAATAATATATTAATTTATTCTCTGAATACATTTCTAAGCATTTCCATTCAATGTAAAATAAACAGTTGAATATTCATGACTGTCGATAAAAATAAAGTAAAAATCAGTCAAATTTGCCATATACAAATAAGAATTATGCTAAAATTTTTATTTTATATCTTCATTTCACAATAATAATAAAAAATAAATAAATAAATCATACAGAATAAATTCAATGTAGGATACAGTTAAAGATGAATTTTATCAATATATTACTTACCTAATAAAATAATCAGTCGAGAAAATTTTTTGATATCTATATATTTGAATTTCATCTCGAGCTTTTTCTCTTTTTTGTGAATTTTGTTATTTTATTATGTTGATTTTATTATCATTCGTTGCTAATCAACGTTGGATTTGAAGATGCTGAATTTTGATTTTATTGTTGAATTTATTGTGACATTCTGAAAAGATAAAGCAAAGTAAGAGAAATTAATTTATTGAATTTAAAAATGAATGGATTGAAAATAAATCTTAATTTTAAAACATGAAATCGAAGTCAAGACGAAAAAATTAGAAATTCTTATCACTGGACGGTTTTGAAAAGTGCATTTCCATGGAACTCGTGGGCGGAATTTTCAAAAATTTTAAAAAGCGGGAATTTCTGAAAAAAATTTCAATATGGCGGAACTTTTTTTAAAAATTTTTATTTAAAAAAACTTCTGGCATTTTGAAAAATCTACCATTTTGATATTTTTACCTCTGGACGTTTTAGAAAAGTGCATTTCGATGGGACTCGTGGGCTGAATTTTCAAAAATTTTAAAAAGGGGGAATTTTTGAAAAAAATTTCAATATGGCGGAACTTTTTTCAAAAATTTTTATTAAAAAAAACTTCTGGCATTTTGAAAATTTCCACCATTTTGAACATTTTTTAATGTTGAAATTTTTGAAATTTTTTGAAAAGTTCCGCCATTTTGAAAAATTTAAAAAACAATTAAATCATGAAGTTTCTGACAAACTGAACATTTTGCAAAATTTTAGATTTTGGGCTTTTAAGCGTTTTCAGGCACTGGAGGTTCTGCAGCCCAATCTAAGCTAATGATTTAGAGTTTATATTTGTAAGCTTCTCTTATCCAATAAAAATAAGCGTTTTTTAACGGTTTTTAGGCTCTAGAGCCCAATCCATTAGTCCAATGTGTAACGGCGGACAACCATCTGTAATAGTGCATTTTTTTTACGAAATGCACTAAAATATAAAGTTCAGTCATCGTTATGTTAGGATTTTTTTTATTCAAGTCCAAATTTATATCAATATTGCGTATTTGAACTTTTTGGCCTACATTGGTCTTTTTAATACCTTTAGCAAAGTGAAAATTTTACTCGTGGAAATTGTTTTTTGTACTTTTCCAGACGATTTTCATAATGACTAAAAAAAATCTTCACTTTTATCTTACTATCAGTGTAAATGTGAGTCATTCAACACTTAATTTTAATAAAATTAAAATAAAAAAGGTCTTTAAAATTATTTTAACTTCATTAAAGTACTTTTAAAACAATTTCTTCCTAAAAAAACTGAAAATAAAGTAATTTAATTTTAAAATGTCTATTAAAATCATAATAGGACCTTAATCATATCAAGAGAAAGACAAATGAACTACTGTAATTTTAGAAGACAAAATAATTTGAATACACTGCATTTTTCAAGTTAATTTCAATAAAAGCACTTTAATGTAATCTATTTTTTACTTATAAACGCAAAATGGCATTTTGTGATATTTTCTGAACTCTAAAATAATATTTTCAATGTAATTCAGTGTAAAATAAGAAGAGAAAATTTTTTATGTGCCACCTGTTGCACTTTAAACTTCTGTCATTTTTCTACTGTCGTTTGGGTATTCCAAGAATGAGAGATTTAATATTTTTGATAAATACTTTCTTATTCTTATGAACACACAAAGTGACAATTGGACACTGAATATTTTTTTTGTATATTATTCTGTCACTTTAACTTTTTTCTTTTTAAATTGAAAACTTTTTTTTTGTGTATTTTTTTTTTCAATTTATTTCAAGGAAAATAAAATGTTTTTTTATGATATCATGGTAACTTAAGACAAGATATAACTTTTTTTTAAAGTTGAAATTTGATATTTTGTTTTCATTTTCTTAAAAGGAATGTAAGTGAATTAGAGAAATGATATAAAATAATATAAACATGTAGTTTGAAATTCTTTCTTTGGTTTTTGTGGTAAACCATCTCATCATACTTTGTTATGTTATGTCGATGGTTAAAATTATTGTTTTTGTTACTATTCCTCTCGTATTTTTGCTCGTGTTTGCTGTTGTTGATGTTATTTTGTATTTATTTATTTTTTTTGAGCGTTGTTTTTATTGTACATAAGTAAACCGCAAAATTTTGATATTTCACCAATATCACGTACAAATTGTGTGTGTGTGTGTGTGTGTGTAATATAAAATGCTTTTTATTATGTAGATTTTCAAAACACTTTTTGTGTGATTCTTGATTTGTTTTGTTGTGTTTTAGGCACAAATTCACACGATGTTTTTTTTTTAAATTTTCTTGTATTTTCATCTGTTTTTTGTTTTTCAAATATGTGTTGATAATCAAATCAAGGAAATACATTGAAGGCCTAGGTGTAGGTTTCATCCAATAAAATTATGTGAATTGACGTAAATTTAATCATTCAAAAGAAAAAGTGTGAAAATTCAAAGGAAACTTTTATGCTTGAAAGGCTTAAATTTATTAAATATTTTTTGAATATCATTAAAACTCGTTAAATCTGATTGTTCAGTAAATGACCAGGCGGTTCCATCTGTTCAAAGTACATAGAGCGTGTTAGCTGCTACGAAAAATTCTGTATCCATAAATTTCGAAGGATAGTGGCTGTTTGATGAATCATCAAGGAACAACCCTGCTTACTGCAATTCATCGATCAGAGTCCGTTCGTCACCTTACATTCCATATAAAATCTGAGAACCTTCTATTAAATTCTATTATTAAATTCTATCAATGAAATTTACAAAAACTTTTCTAAAATCTCTATTTTTTGTTCATTCAAAGAACTTCAAACAAGAAAACTGCAGTCATTGCACTACATCTGTAACAAATAAATTCATTATTTGCATATCAAATTCACTTAACAAATATATCACTGTCTCAATTTTCTCAACATTTGCAATTCCTCTTCTTAAATTTAACATGAATCATATAAAAATACTAAAAAAATTGGTACAGCACTTATTCAAATATATTCAAATCAACAAATTCAGCTGAAAATTGAATTGTATAAGTTTTACATTGATCAACTTCATGTAAAGTATTTGAAAGAGAAATGTAAGGATTTTATTTGTTTGTTTTTCCTTTCATTTAAGTTTTCATATCATTTTGAATAGTTTGCAAGAATAAGTTTGTATTGAATAAAAGAAAAAGCACGGAAATACTTTGAGAAGCAAAATAAAATGAAAAATGTTTCTATTGAATGTTTTGTAGAACTAAAACAATTGAGTGAATTTGATATGATTGGTTCTTGTAAAACGGAATAAGGAAACAATCTCGATGTTATTTTGATTGAATTAAAATACATTTTTAACATGATCGTTACAAGTAAAAATGTATTATTTGCATGAATGACAGGTAAGTTTTTTCATATAATTGAAGTAAAGTTCTTCGATTTTTAATTTAAGACAAATCAAACTTAAATAAAAAACGTATCCCACCGATGGTCAATTTTCAATTCAATTTTAACATTTAAAAGCAGAACGATGATAAACTGAAAATTAAATTTACATAATTGTATTATTCATAAACCAACTAACACAATCTCCATAATAACTTAAGTCATCGTCATTTCCACAAATTTGTACTTCACTTTATATTTCATAAAAAATTCAAACAAATTATCTATATTCAAACTTTGTACACGGTACAGTAAAAGTTTTGAGTCAATGATATTTTATCTTTTAACATTTGAAAAGGACGATATTAAATTAATGGTATACCACTTAATAATATTATCGCATCATTTTTGTACCCTCTTCAAGGAAGATTCCATTGAAATGTTTATTTCTCAAAATTTTTTACTTGTGTATCAAATGTAAAGACACATTTTTGTTTTATTGATTTTTTTTCTGTTAAATTTAAACCTTTTTCCCTTTAATAATATCAAGAGAAAAAATTGGGTATTATAACGCATTGCGAAATTAAGTCTTTTTTTTAATAAAACACCCAATTAAAAATCCTTTACTATATTCATTGTGCTAGAAATTTGTTCAAGCACTAATACAATATTATGGATTAAATTTAAAAATATATTTTTTTTTTTAAATTAAGATCTCATCACCCAAAATCCTTATAAAATATTCAACGAAGCGTGTATAATTGTTAAAGGCACATTCAAAACCATTAGCATGCTCGTTTAATTCTTGTATAATATCGATACGTTTATCTTTTGTTTTCGCCTCATCTACTCGTATATAAAAATATCAGTGTCATAGTCGTCATCATCATCATCATCATCAACACATCATATTTTTAAAAAGCTCGTATAACATCTGACAAAAATTTTTTGTTCGCGATTCATTTGTTTTATTTCAAGTGGAGTATTTTTAGTCTAGATTTCGAAAGTGGGATCATTTTGCTGTCTGTCAGTTGGTGTCATGCTGATTTATTATAAGGATGACTTGCCACCCCAAAACGGAGAGATATCGAAAGGACCCAGGACTTATATTTCATAATTAGGATTCTACAGTGCAGTGGTAAGCGTGGTGGACTATCAATCTTAAGATTGGCAGTTCGATTTTCGCTTCGACCATTTAACTTTACAATTTCAAATGACCCCTTTTCCGGCTACTCAATTTAAGTTAAAAGCTAGATAAAGAAGGCGACTGTTTGAGATGACAGGATAAAAGCTAAGTCCCTCGGATGATGATAACGGGAATGCACAATGGGCCCGACTGGTGGTTTATGTGCAGGCTTAATAGTCCCCTTACAAATCTGATCTGATCTACATTCCATAATTAGAGGTACTTTGGGTAAGCTTCAACTTTTGGGTTTAGCCCAAATCTCTGGGTGTCCTATTTTAACAAGAATCACTGTACGTATACACTTAACAGGTGAAGGCCTTAGAGAAAAATTATGTCCAATAAAAATGCACTTACAATCAACTGTTAAAATTTACGTTTTTTAATAATTTTCATCATAACTATGAAAAGATGACATATATTTTTCCAATTTTATGCATTCAATTTAACTATTTCAATGTGATGTAGATGAATAAGATGTTAAAACAGTAAGGATACGATTGTCAGTTCACTATTTAACAACTTGCAAAATTGTGTTGCATAAGCAGATGAAAATGATGATAAATATTTTAAAACATTTATAGCTATATAAAAAAGTGCAGATTGTGTTGAAGTAAAACCAATATTATTTTAATTTTTTTTTGTTTTATTTTCAGTGATTTTTTTTTATCATTGTTGAAATGTGAAGCTAAGCGAGATCAGTTGACTGGCTTTCAAATTAGTGGATATGAGAGAAAAGTTAACAATTTTTTCAAAACATTTTAAGTTAATATGATTCTGATAGAAATTGCAATTTCTTGATCAAACATGGATTAAGCTGGTTTTTAAACTCAATCAAAAAAGTTAACTGATTTTTTAATTTACTATCAGTACTTTTCCAATCATTTCAACTACCCTATGTGATTGGTGAAGCTCTACAATAATAATAATAATACAAAAAAAAATTTAATTGCAATAAAAAATTCATGTGAAAATACCAGCACGTACAAACTATTACACACACACACACACTCACACACACACACATGCAAACATTGATACTTCACTCATTTCCATAAGCTTTTATCTCATTGAAATTCATTTCTGTGGAATTATTATTGTCGTTTGGAATTCAGGACACAAAATATATTCAAAAAAATACCATACATACATACATTGAATGCAGCACATGTGCAACAGTACCAAACCCAGACACAATTCTGAACAAATGGAATGAAAAAATAACAATTGTGCAAAAAAAACCAGAGTGAAATAAAAACATTTTACAAAGTTCTGTGTGTGTGTGTGTGTGTGTATGAGATGAACACGAACAATAATATTATATATATTCATTCAACCAACCTCATAATATAACAGAAACAAAAAAAACTTTTATTGTTTTTAATCGCTCGACTTTTTTTTCTAAAAATAAAGTACAGAGACACTTTTATTTGTCTTTAATTTGAAAATAGAACTTTTTTTTTAACAATAAATTCGTTCTGTGGCGTTACGAACGAAAAATTCTCTATTTAAACTGTGTTATTGTTATTATTTTTTTTATTTTCAATTTTAATTCAACAGAGTATTTCTTAAAGTTACTCCATTGTTACTTTTATTTTTTTTTTTTCATGTGAGTGTCTTCGTCATGCATATTTTACTGACATTTGCTTTTTTTACAAGAAAATAGTAATAAAAAAAAATTATAAAATTGTAATAGAATTCAAAAAAAAAAATTGAATGACTTGGCAGTGGAAGTACTTCCTGTCGTAAATTTTTATTTTTGTGTACTTAAAAAAAAATTGTATGTCTTTTTTTAACTGAAAATCGGATAAGGAAAAGGAATTCTATTTTTGGATTGAATTTTATTTCTGTGGTAAAATAAACAAAAGTGATTCACTAAAAATAGTTTAAATTTCCGTAAAAGATTATATTTTTTTGACAATATAAATAATAAAAGGAAACCGAAACATAAGCAATTCAAATTTCAATGTTTTTTTTTCTTATTTTGAGGACTAGATAAAAAATATTTTTTTTTGCTTAAATTTCCATATTTAAATTTTTTTTATTCAATTTCATACATGAGTAGTAAAACAACTTTTTACCTCTTACATTTTTTCTCTTCACTTCAGAAATGAATATAAATTTTAAAGCTATTATGATATGAAAAACAACACACGGCACAGGTTAACAGAGAGACAACATTATAATTTTATGAGAAAACTTTTTAAACTGCTCTGTGAATTGGAAAAGTGTCGATTCCTCGTATTATAGCATCATCGGAGGGTCTTACGCCTTCATATGTGTATAGATAGCGGAAAAAAGTAAAACGCACTCTGTACGTAAATTATAAGGAGTTATACCATGCATAAAGTAGCAGTTAGTTTTCACCACTTTCATCTACACTCTTATCCCAAGGCTCGTTGACCGAGTTGGTTAAGAGGCTGGTATGACTGGTAAGAATCCTGCACGGGGTGTTTTTCGAATTTCAAATGTACTCAAATTTTTCTTAGAATACATAAAAAACCTCCTAAGATTTTTAGGGGCGCTGAGTGAAACCTGAGGGCGACTGGATCGGATGACAGTATAAATTGTAGGTCCCACGTGGTTATACCATAGATAAAAAGGCGCTTGCAGTGGAAGTTCTGGATGAAGTAGTATGAACACAATAGGACCATTGGGTCCGCGGTGGGGCTTGTTCATATCTAATCTAATCTATCCCAAGGCTAGTGGAGTCCCTGGACAAAATCACATCAATTAACATGTAATCCTACGAATTCCACTGATCTCCCTCTGGTTTTGAGTTGAGAGCCTAGCCTTAAACTGAAATTGAGCGGTTTTTTACGAATTGAAATTACGTCATGTAAATGGTTTACAGTGTAAATATATGTTTTCTGTATCATGATACTTTTAGCACTTAAAATAATAATAATAATATTTTTTCTCGAATGCTAAAGAAAAAAAACACCTATTGTAAAGTTGATGATGTTGAGACACTTATCTACACTTTTTTGTACCACAACACATTTAAAAAGTTGGTATATTGAATTATTTTATGTCAACCAACATCAACCACTAGAGAGATTGGTGGAGATGTTTTACAGTTATGAAAATGCAAAGAAAGCACCGTCATTAATTTAATAGCGCTTTAATGTAATTTTATCATAACTTTTTAAAATGATCCAAGTGTAGAGTTTATCTGATATTAAAAATCGTATTTTTTTTTTACTTACAAATCTGAATTGTGATTAAAAAAATGATGATTGTTATTATAATTAGTATAATGAAACTTTCTTATTAATATGCGAAATTAAATCTAATGAGACATCTAATGACATTAATATCCGTAATAACTTTTCAATTTATGTATTTTTTTTATTTAAAAAAATCTGAAACATTTTTCTTGTATTCTTCAGGGTTTTAACTGAAATAATAAATAATAAAAAGTACAGTAAAAATCTGTCGAAAATCTCCTTTAGTTGAGTAAAATATATGTTCGAAATTTAAAATAACATTGTTAGTCCATTATTTTCACTTTTTATATTCAGCAAAAAAAAAACAATAAATGACCTGAGGGATGTGCATCATTGTAAAAAGTGTCAGTTCATTAGCATAATGATAATTGAGTTACAAGCATACAACAAACTGGTGACGCTTTGATGATCCTTTTGAGATGTATTAATTTTTTTTATTCTAATTTTAATACAAAAAGTCGGAAAAAAAGTAAAAAAAAACCAAGACAAAACAAAAAAAATTACTTACCTTGTAAATATTACACTGGAGATTTGTGTTGAGTTGTTATGTATAATATTTTTGTTCATCATCTAAGAATATCTAAATAACAGATTAATTTTTCGTTATTATATCTCGATTTTTTTCCTTTAAAAATTAAATAATCCGTTTAAAATTGTTCGTCTATTTTATAAATAGAAATTTTGTTGCGATGATGTTGATGATACAGATACTGTTGTGTTTTCTTCATTATTTGATCATTTAGATGCAAATTGACTAGATGTTTGCTTTCACTGCTTATTATCCTTATTATTATGATGATGATAATTTTATACAGCATATATTTTATTTTTGAGCTAAAATTATTATTATTTTTTTTTTTGTATACAGAAGTTTAAAACGAGTGTGTTCCGTTCGATTATGTTAATTTACGTACTTTGATGACTGTTCTTTGTCTTAATTTTAATATTTTCATGTAATTCCTACACATTTTATATTATTTTAACTAATATCAATTCGAAAAATTTGTTCCTTACAAAATAATCGACGTAATTTATTTTGATGTTATTTGTTTTTTTTAAACCACATTTTCATTTTCTCGTTTAATTGTGTTCTGAGTTTGCATGTTCTGAAATTAAAAGTTAAAGTAAAATTATTATAATTTGTAATGCAATGTTCATTTTCAAATTAAATGTAATCAAGCACGTGTTTTCTTATTGAAAATTGAAGAATAATGTTTCAAAGTGCAAAATTTTCATATTTAACTTTTCAATGTGTTCAGTGCAATCGAAATTCACTTTACAATTCGTCTTTCGTCTTGTGATAAGAATTTTCATTTTTTTCCACTTTTCTGTTATCAAACAATTTTTTATTGTCATTTTAAGTTTTTTTAATTTGACCTAAGCATGAGTTTTAACAAAAAATTTATTTAAGGTATGACTTTTTTTTTAAATTTATGGCACTATATTAATTTTCACATGCTCTTCAATACATTCAACATTTGCAATAATAATGAAACTCTTGAGACTAATAAAAACTTTAGTATGTTTGTTTTCTAACATAATGTGTTAAATTTTAAGTGGGCATATTTCTTTCATATTCTGTCTAGAGAACTGTAGTTTAATGTTGAGATAAACCTTAGTGTAGTTTAAATAAAGATCAAATTCAATGCATTCTAAGTTGAAAACGCTCCGCAGACCACCTCGCATGTTAGAGTGCCCATAAAACTCGAATTCTTGTTCCAAATTAACTGGAAATGTGTTAAAAATTTCATTCAATAAATGCCTTGTAAGCGTTAATCAAAGATCTTCGTCTGCGGACCAAGTCATTTTGCACTCGGGTGCGTTTTCAGCTTCCAGTGTGAAGGAAACGTTGAAGGAAAAATAATTGTGTTGACCATGTAAATTAAGTTAAATTAAAGATGAAACTTACTCTTAAATAAATGACTTGTGTGGTTAAATTTTTTAAAAAATTATTATTAAAAAAAATAAATCTCATAAACAACTCGAGCTTGAAGATTAAGGTTGAATTGTCATTTTTTGGTCACGTACGTTCCTCTCATATTGTCATTCGTGTCCTTTAATTCTATTTTTCATGTCAGTCAAGCATATGATAACATTCATTTGATAATCTTGAAATTGCTTTTATTTCCCTTAACATTTAATCAGTAGACAAAGTCACAAAAAAATATGACTAAAATGTAGCAAAAACGAAAAATACATAAGAAGGCAAAAATTGTGCTATCAGCAGAAAAATAATAATAATTTAGATTCAGATGATGAGGAAAAAAAAATAATAAAATAAAATGAAATTGTGAAAATATGTGAAATAATGTATGAAAAAATAAAATAATACCGTCATATTTCAAACATAAACATCACATAAATCAAATCCTTTTTTTTATTCATATTTTCCACACGTGCTTTTTTATTGTCCAAAGCAAGGAAGAATGAAAATTGTAGCAACGTAAACATGCAAAAATTTCAAATGAAAAATGGGACACATTAGGAACAAACAATAATAATATTATTTGATGATGATTTAACATGTTAATTTTAATGTTGTCTCAAATGAGTCAAAAAGTTTTACTGTTAAAGTCATTTGAGTTTGCATAATTTTGCATTTATTCAAAAAATTTTCTATGAAAATGATATTTCTATGAAACATTTATAAGAAAATTACAAAACATGTAAAATATTTTTTATTACTTTTCACGACTTGCATATTTATGGGGTACTTTGTCCAACAAATACATTCATTCATGACAACAAAGCAACAATAATGTGCAAAAACAACAATAAATAGAAGAAAAAATAAATGTATGAAGAAACGTGATGGTACGATTTGTGTGTGTGCTTAAACCGCATAAAAAGTTACTTTATTTCCGCAAACATACTCACACAAAGTATTTCATTTCCTTTGCGGATTGCTTTTCATTTCACTCAACTACATTAATAAACACAAAAACATCAAAAAGACAATTTTTGCACAGTTTGATATATTGCAGCAACATTGTTCTTGTTTTTATTATCCTTATCTGCATGTCTGATTTCTAACGTACTGATAAATACAATTTCTTTGTGTATTTCATATAAATGAGTTCGTTAAAATTTCTTCAAAGAAGGAAGTATCTTTAGAGTAAATAAACTTCAAACTGTTGTAAATTTTGTTACTTGTACTATGATAGCGTAATAAAAATATAAGCTCATTTTATTATTTTTATGCATTCACTGTGCAACAAATTTGTGTTCGTCACTACAAGGTGCCTTTACTCTAAATACAATTCCTGTCGCTATCGCTTTTCTGCCATTTTGGACCTTTTAATATATGAAATATCGACTTGGTCAGTTCAGCAAAGTTACAGCTTAAAATATTCTCTACAACTTTTCTTCAGGTCAATTTTGTCTAAAACATAAAAAATATGATTTTATTTACTCTAAAACCAAAAAAATGAGCTCAAAATTGTGTATTTTGCCATTCTTGGCCTCTTAATATATAAAATATTGAGAAGGTTAGTTCAGCAAAGTTGAAGCTTGAAATATTCTTTACAACTTTGTTTCAGGTCACTTTTGACTAAAACTTACAAAAACATGATTTTTTTAATCAAAAACGTTAAAAATTATTTAAAATTTATATTTTTCCTTTTGAAAATCCTCGTCGCATTTCTCGTCACAAATTTTCGTTGCAAATTTCCGTCGCAAGAGTTTCTTAAAATAAAATTTGTTGCACAGTGAAATTATTTGTAAATCTTTCTAGATGAAGAGATGAAAAAACGGAATCATATTGCAACATAAGTAAACAATAATAAAATGCACTTTTTGATCATTATTAATATTTACTACAAGATTGTGGATTTAAAAGAAACATCTCTTTGATGTTTTATATTTAAGTGTAATAAAGGAAAGTAAATACTGAAATTATATTTGCTTATCTCAGATGAAGTTATTAAAATTTATGTTATATAAAAGGAAAATTGTTTACTTTTTTGCTTTAATGTGAATTTAATCACAAAGGAGATAAGGATTATTTTATCTTTTAACGATTTGGAACACATTTTTGATTCACACACTTGTAATTTTGAGTCTTGGTCTTTTTTTAGTAAAATTACAAGTAAAAAACCAAAAATATTTAATGTAACGTGAAATCACTGATCAAACCAATTCAAAAACTGTCCCATACTTGTTCTTTTTCCCCAAATTTACTGAAAATTCACGTAAAAATGTAAAAAATCTCAAAAACATTAATTTCGAATTTAAGAAGCAATTAATGAGCCATCTAAATCTCATTCCGCTTTTTAATTAAATTATTGTCATCTCCTTATGTTATTTTCTCTTCTTTATTTATCTCAATCTTTCACTCACTTGTTGCTCAGTGCTATTATGATACTTTGAGAGAATAAATTTTTCCTTTCAATATGGATTATAAATATTATTTTTTTTTTCATTATAATGATTATTTAAAATTATCTCTTTATTTCAATGAATTTCAAATTCTAATATTAAAAAAAAAACACAAAAGCTCTCTCTTCGAAATTAAAACAAATTTTATGGTAATTTATCTTAGCGTATTAATAAAAATATGTATTGTGCAAAACTGAAATTTGTTACTTGGTAATAATCTACCATGAAAATATGTTTTTTTTTCATTTAAACATAAAACTCATTTTCATTTCCACGTTTTTTTTAATAATAACGCTCAAATTATGTACATGAAGAATGAAAAGTATGGAAGTAAAAGTGTAATAATTTTTTCACCTTTCAAATATATTAATATAGAACATGCTTAAAAATCATCATTTATTATGTACTTGTATAAGAAGCACAAATGGGTAAAGTCAATTTGTATGAACATGGAACATGTGTATGTGCGTTTACAATGAATTGAAAGGAAAGGAAAGAAGAGGAAACAAATTTGAGGAAAAATACGGTTTTCGCGAAAGAAATTTATTTGAGATGTCGTTTTCTTACATTCTGGTGCGAGGTTTTAATATAATAAGAATATATTACATGGAAAAATTGTATAAAAAAATGTATGAAAAGCAGGTGAATGAATATAAAATAGGGAATAAAGTAAAATAAAGTAGCTTTATATGACCATAAGAAAAAAAAATTTATTTTCACATCTGTGTTTATAACTTACAAAAAACAAGATACACCTAATATTTCATATACAAACACAAAACATGAGGAATAATTTATCCTTTGACTCTGAAGTTCATTTTTTTCCTGTGTTATCTTGATGAATAACACAAAAGTTTATTTGTTATTATTATTATTATTATTATTTTACAAAACATTTTATTTAAATAAATAAGGACAAATTGATACAAGGAAATGTACTTTGACTGTATCACTAAGAACTGCTTAAAGTACGTATGCAAAACACGGAAATATGTTTATCAAAGTTTTTGAAAGTATGCCAAGTCATTCATGTGTATGTGAAGTTGTGGAGAAATAAAATAATAATAATAATAATATAAAATAATAATAAAATCTAATAGAAAGTCAAATTCACCGACTTAAAACAATAACACACACACATACAAACATACACAAAAAAAACACTAATAGGGTTATAAGAGAAACAAAGACAGGTTGAAAGTTTAAATGGAGAGATCGAGGCAAACATTTTATAGCACACAAACACACATTTGAATTTAAAATGAATGAAAATTGAA
The DNA here is from genome assembly GCA_900002565.1 of Culicoides sonorensis. Taxonomy (NCBI): domain Eukaryota; kingdom Metazoa; phylum Arthropoda; class Insecta; order Diptera; family Ceratopogonidae; genus Culicoides; species Culicoides sonorensis. The sequence goes on along the minus strand of LN483386.1, from coordinate 473,663 downwards.
TTAAATTAGAGCTGAGACAAAAATTTCGAGTGTGTGTGTGTGTGTTTACAGCTATATTTGGATGAGTGAGCATTTCCAGTGAATGTGTGTTAAATAAATTTTGTATATTAGTGCATGCATGCCAACATTAATGACTTGTCATTTATTTTAACGAGTGTGAATGAATGAAAAAAAAAATTGTTTTTATAATTTTAATTGTATTATTCCATTTTTGAAATGGATACCAACTTTTGATGGTGAAAAACAGAAAAGTGAAGACATTGGGTCACGTGATTGAAATTCTCATTATATTTTTGAAGGCTTGTTGGGCTTGTTAGTTTTGAGTTTCAAATTAGTCGAGAATTAAACGTTTCGTTAGAAAAGAGCTTTAGTTATTCAATTTCTGACATTTTTATTAACCCTTAATTCATTGATAACTTTTTTCCCTTACTTTCAGCGACGAGGTCTGGCCAGGACCCTAACTATTTTGAGTAAAAAAATAATGTTTTTGTAAGTTTAAGGCAAAAGTCATCTGAAGCAAAGTTGTAGAAAATATTTCAAGCTACAACTTTGCTGAACTGGCCAAGTCAATGTTTCATTAATTTAGAGCCCAAAAATGGCAAAAATGCAATTTTGTTGTTTTGGGATGAAAAAATTAAATTTTGTATGTTTTACTTGGTCACTTCATAAAAGTTGCAGTTTAAAATGATCTCTACAACTTTTCTTCAGGTCACTTTTAATAAAAACTCATAAAAATAGGACTTTTTTGTAGAAATATATTTAGGGGCCTGCCCAAACCCTGTCGCTAAACGGAGGGTTAAAAAAAATGGCAAAATATAAAAAATATCTTAAATTTCTTTAAATGATACCACAACATGGTACACAAGAGTATCATTAAAATTTTATTTTTCTGTCTCTTACTCCAAAAATATTAAATTTCTCGCTTCTAAAATATACATTTCTTAACCACACATGAAATAAAAATAAATTTATACAAAAAATGTGAACGCAAAAAATTACTGAGGAACCTCAGCGCATATTTTTTAATGTTTTCAAATAAAATATTCTGGGAAATGGGTGAAAAAAACGCATCTCATCTCGTCTCCCTACAAAAGAGCATTTTTTTCCTCGAAACACATTTAAATGGAGCCAAGTCAAAAATGATTGTTTACCTAGGTATAATAAGTGTTTCACATTAAACACAAGTCTGCCATTAAAAATTTCCTTTTTTTCTTGTAATGTAAATATTTGACTTTTTTTCAACAAAATTTATTTTTATATCTAAATAACATCAACAAATTAAAATGAAACTAATTAGGTTTCTTAATGACTTCATCATTTAAACTTGATGAATTTTATTGACATTTTAATTGTAAAATATTGACTGGATCAAATTCTACTCACATAAAATATTCAACTAGTTTAAATTTAAATTTTTCTCTCTAGTAAAATGATATTTTATATTAAACAAGACTTTGATAAAAAAAAAATACAAGAAATAACAATAATGAATTTATACACCCTCGGGACTTATAAATACAACCCAATGTAATAATATTGGTTATTTCGATACTGTATTGATTGTATTTTGAAAATTGTATATTTATGTTGTGTGAAAATCTAGATATAATACAATTTTGTATTTGCGTGCTTGGGACTTGTTTAAAATTGAGTTGTTATAAAAATAAATGTAAAAAATTTATATTGAACAATATCGATGAATGTCTCTAATAAAACATCTATTATGTGAAGAAGACTATGATACTTTTATAATATTTTAAAGGTTAATAGAAAATAAAAAAATGAATTGAATTGTAATAATATAAAATTGTGTTTTAACTTGACTTATGATATCAAGTGACGCCTTTCATTTGTTTCATTCCCATTTTATGCAAGTGAACATCAACCAAAAAAGAAAAATTAAGACATGTTCTTAAAAGAACACGAGAACAAAAAAAAATCTTGGCAAAATAACATGAAACTAAATTAAATGTGTTATTTTGTTGTGTTTTATGTGTGCGACATGTGATGAATTTTCAAAGAAACACTAAAGTTTTTCTTGAATCACAATAATCACAAGTTTTATAAAGTAATAGTTTTGATAAAAAAGACAGTGACAGATATCGAGCATCAGATGGCTCTCATTTGGGATTTTATGTCAAAAATTTTAATAACATATTAAAAAAAGGTACAAAATAACATGAAATTGCTTTTTAATACGAAAGTTTTGTTTCCTTACAAAATTCAAACATATTTGGGAAGAAATAACACAAAAAAACAGAGAATTCTGAAAAACACAAGTAATTGATCGTAAATCTTGATTAAATTAAATGTCATTAATCAGTCGAAATAAATAGAATCAGGTGAAAATCTACGGTATCAAAATAGGAAATTGTGTAATCTATTATTTTGGATGAAATAAATTTGCCTGGCTTTTCTCGTATCATAATTAATCCCTTCTCTGTTACCCCAAAAACTAGTGTTCATTTTAGTTTCATAGAAAAAACAGAAAAACATTTGTCTTATAATAAATGATAACAAAAAATTGAGAAAAAATAACAAGTGCTTTTCATTATAAAAATGAATTGTACAAGTTTTTATCTTTATTCATGTATTTTTTGTTAATTATGACATGATCTTGTTCAAACTAAGCCAAAATTTGTTGAAGTGGTTGAATTGAAGTTCATGGCTTTGTTTTTTCTCTGGAAGTGCACTGATTTCTTGTTATATGTTTTGATATCATTTTACCGAAGGTCGATTTTGAGATTTTCACTGGTCATTCGACTCATAACTTCCATTTTGGTTACTTTGAATCAAGAGATGCTGCCCGTTTGTACTCTAAGCAGGCATTACCGCGTAAAAGAGTACGAACACAATAGAATTTCAATCCACAGTGGGTAACTTTTCATATGGAATCTGATCAAATCTTTTAATTTATGGTATTATAATGATGAAAAAATGAATTACAGGCTAAAAAACCACTAATATCATTTCTACGTTCATTTTCAGACCCAATTGATTTCATACCAAGGCAAAAAATAACAAAACAAACACAAACAAAAAAAAAATACCAAGTTTACTTTTTTCATTAATGAGAAAATATTACGGGTTTTGGGTCTTGATCGTGTTGAAATTTGCCTCTTCGCTATTTTGTTTACTGCGTGCTTGGTGTGCGTAACTTTTTTTTTGTTTATCTGTATATAAATAAACATCCCTTAAGCAAAAACTTACAAGAAGAATTTTCGTACTCATTTTTTTCTTCTTCTCCGTCTTTATTTTCATAACTTCCCAACTTATTTCCTCTTTATTTGCCAATATGTATTACAAATGTAGATATTTGTGTGTGTGTGTGTGTGTGTGTTGTTTTTTTAGTATAACATATTATTAAAGTTGATGATAAAATAAATGAGTGGAATATAGGAAAAAAGCCATAAACTAACATTTTTTTTTCCTTTTATTTTTTTTCTAACTCTCCTCTTATGTATAAATCTGTTAGTTTATGGATAAATAATTGTATGGGCGATAACATTTAGTCTTTCTCAATTTATTTTATGAGATAACAAAATAGCCACAATTTTTTTGTTTTGTATTTTCTTCTCGTCTCAGAAAATAAAGAAAAGGAACATAATTTGATAATACCATGAAATAAAAATAAGAAAAAAACATTCTTGTATAAATTAGTGATTAATTCAAAATCTAAAAGCAAACCGTTAAAAGAAAAACAATGACACGCGCAACAATTTCGATTAAATATTTAAGATTCATTTAAATTTGTTAAGAAATTGATTTCTTTTTTCATGGAAATTTGCTTTTTGACCTACTTCCTGTTATTTCGCTTCAAAATTTTGGACAGGAACTGGAATTCAAAGTCTTACAACGATAATGGACATTGGAAATAATCAAATCTCAAATAATTTGCTTATCAATCAAAAATTATGGTGAAAATTTCGGTCAATTTGAAAAGATGAAATTTACATTTGACATTAAATATAATTTATTCATTATGCAATTGTATAAGGACATCATAAATTATGAAATGAACGTTTAAGAGCTCAATGTTGAGTAATTTAAAATTTCAAAAGCTTAAATGGAGCTGCCTGGTATTTTTTACAATCATTTTCATAACTTCTCGAAGATTTTTATCGCGACCCCAAATTAAAACTTATCATAAATTTAATATTTATTCATGAGTTAAACTGAATTAATATAAAAACGTGTGAAAAGTTATGCGAGACCTTTTTACTAAACATTTCATTTTCTCAGAATTAAGAAACCAACACCTTTTTCACCAATTTTCCTTAAAAAAAAAGAAAAATACCATTACAACAATTTCACAGTACAATAAATTTTTTCACATGACCAAATAAAACAATAATAATTATTCATGAATAGTGAATAGAAAAAAATCCTCTTAAATTTCAATGCATTGTTTTACATTTTTATTTTATGATTTCCTTTTTGTTTTTTAAAGTATTAAAAATTTTTTTACTAAATCACACCAAATCCGTATTATTTTAGAACCCTTCTCTTCTCTTCTATTTTATTTTTTTATATTTTATGAAAGCATCATAAAAAAAAACTTTTAATAACATATATGAATTTTTTTTTATTTGAAAAGTTTTATAAATAAATTTTGAGCACAACACTGGACCATTATAAATTATACGAGAAACACTTTAAATATACGAAGTGTGTTTTGTTTGTTTTTTTTTTTTGTATGCATAGCAATAATAATTTTTGCACTTCTCTTTTATCTCAATATTTCATCAGTCAACACATATTTTTTTTATATTTTCTATTCACATTTTTAAGTTCGCCCTTTTCATTCAATTCATTGTACAACGTTAAGTTAAAACGCTTGAATTTCATTTTTTTAAGTGTGTTTTATGTGTCCTTTTATGATTAATTGTTGAAAATTCTACTTGATATTTTTTTTTGTTTTAGAAAATTCACCGGATGTGAGACTTCAAATTAAAGTGATTGATTTAAAATTACAAAAAATAAAATATGTAAATTTAAAAAAAGTTAAAAATTTAATCAATCAATTATAATATATCAAAAAATAATTGCTTGAAACTTTTTGTTTAATTTTAATTACAAAAAAAAATCCAACACATGCTTGATTAAAGTTACAAAAAATTAAATTTTGATACGTACACTTAAATTTATTCCTTTTTTCAATTTATTCAAATTTTTAATTAATTAAATCTTTATTGCAATTTATTTCATTGGCTCCAGAACTTTTCTTTGGTATTTTTTTAATTAAATAATATTTTTAATTTTAATATTAAATTTCATTATTCATCACAATTCAAAATATTCATAGTAAAAAATTTTATTCCATACATTTATTTAGTTATTAATTATTATTTATTTTCATTGATTAATATTTTTTTTTTTAATGCATTCAATTTATTAATAATATTCAGAGAACTTTGTGAAAAAAGTGAAAATTTATTTTTCCGGGATTTTTCAAAGTTTGCGTCCAATCAAGTTGAAAGTTCACCGGCAACTGTTAAAAGTTTCAAAATTTATATCATATCACACATCGTCGAGCATCTAGTAAGTATAGATAACACACACACACACACACACACATGCATACACATGGAGACAGATATACAGACAAAAATCTATTATATGTACGTTAAAATTCTCATCATTGCAAATAATAGTCGACCAGATATTTGTGGGGATGTTTTGCTATTTTGTTCAAAAGGTGGTGGCATGTTTGATACGCACTTACTCTATCATATTTTTTTTCCTTGTATTGTGAGAGCGTATAAACAAAACATTTTACTATAATATTTTAAAATGTTATGAATGAATTTACGTGACTTTGAGATGTAAACAGAGAATTTAATGTTAATGCTGTGAGAAGAGTACAAAAAACTGGGAACATTTGTGAGAATTACTCAGACATGCGTAATAAAAATGGGATTATCTTAGATATATAACATTGCAATTTAACATTTATGATGCACACATGTGCTGAAATTTGATACCTGGTTCAATTATTATTGCAACACTTTTGTTTTATATTAACATCATCATATATCGAATCATATTAAAATTTTATCGTATGCACGCTAGACAGGTGAATGATCAATGGATGTTACTTTTGTTGAATATTCCTTGATAAGCCATACAAGTGACAGTATTTAGTTGGTTGTATTTTTAAATTAAATTTTAATTATTATTGGTTTCTCGTATATTAATGTTATAACAATAAATAGGAAATTAATTTAATGGTGTTTTTTTTAACTCATTCTTTCCTGATTTATGGGTTAATAACAAAAGAGTTAAAATAAAATTTTCATGAAAGTTTCCATTCAACAGTAAAAATCAGAAACAGAATTTTGCCCTTCTTAAAGTAAACTTTAGCGATGATGCTCAATTGATATCATGATTTTTTCGCTTTTCTGAACCAAATTGTTAAAAGGGGTTGAAGCCAAATAATAGTAAATTAATTAATTTCCATGTAAGTTCACTGTATCGTGTAATGGACCTTAGTAATTTATTGTTATAAGCATTGTAAATTGCAGTACTACTACAAAAAACCAAATTTGTTTTACTTACTGGGTGGATAAGTTAAAAATAAAATTGTGAGAGCTCTATCGATCGCAGTTCGAAGTAACACAATAAATTACAAATATAACAAAACAAGGCAGTAAGAAACCTTTTTTAACAGCAATATAGGACAGGTCACCGATCAACACAACAACTGATGACAACACACAGAATTCCACGAATAGAGCAACTGAAAAGAATAGCCACCATGACTTTGATTCAAAAGATAAAATACGCAGGAATACGAAACAATATTGAATTGAAAACCTTTGATCAACAGCACAGATATGAAACCAGAAACAGGAACGACTTTATTTTTCCGAGAACTAGATCTAACTTACTTTTTAATAGCTTATTGACCAGTCGATTATCGAATTTTAACAAGCTACTTGATCAACTGAAGAAAGAAACAAATGTAGTGCTCTTCAAAACGGTATGGAAATCCTACGTCTTAAATAACTCATGAATGACACCTTGATAACTGCTGAATAACTTTTTGATAACTTGTAAATTACTTCTAACTAATACTGAAAAATCCGAATTGAACTGCCTGAGTTTAGTGACATCATTGCTCAAAGGATCAGGATTCATATTGGCCACCCTCTCTTGTCCTCCTGGATTAGAATTTACAAGGTAGGAAACGAAAAATGTTGATTTTAAATTTTTATCATCTTCAAAAAAGTTTTTCCATGAGAAGATTGGCAACATCACATTAAAAGATAAATTAGTTTAGATAATTCTTTGACATTTATGTACTACCAACTTCAACAACAAGTACATTAAATTCAAAACTAATTATAATAACCGCACATTAACTCTATACTCATGTATGAAGGATATGTAAATTTGGTTATGATGGTCATCATCAAAATATAATAAATGTTTTAATAATCTTTAGGCAAATTTTATGTATTTGAGTTCAATAAAGAAATATTTTAAATAGAACTAGGAGAGAGAAAATTCAGACAGGATTGCATGAAATATAATTTTAACATGTTATTTTGGATAACATTACATTTTATAATAAATAGGTCATAATATGCAATGGGATAATATTATAACCGATCAAAATTAGTTGTCCCAGGTGATTTGTCATCGAATTAAATATATTTATTACAATGATTATGATTATCAACATTCAAGGACTGTTTTTTGAATTCCAATATTACATGTTTTATATTTGTTTACCATTCATCAAAAAAAAAAACGACAAAAATTAAGTTGTTATTGTGATTACAAATAATCATAACTAATATTCCTTAAATGATACAAAAAAATAAAGAAAAGGAAATTGCAGAAAGACATTAATAAAGTCCACTAATAATAATAATAGCTTTTGTCATTATCTTTTATATTAGAAGTTTTTAACAAACAACATTCATTTATATTATACTTTGCACTTGACTTCGAAAATTACATTATATCTATTAGGAGACATTTCATACACACAAGTATAAAAGTAAATTGTCCCGTGTAATAATAATAAAGTTATAATCAGTTCAGTAACTTTGTGTATAAATGATATTTTGATACACATACTTTTATGTTGATGTTGTTATTATTTATTTATTCAACATAGGACCAAAGTTAATTTAGATGTATCAAAAATGTTTAAATGTCCTTTTGGACTTGCTCTACAAAGATATGTTAAAATTGTATCTCTCTCACTCTCATATAACATTTAGCAACTATAACACTATTTAGGAGATATGTGAAATGAAAAAAAAAACAAAATTGGAACAAAAGTAGATTTTACACTCTCTAATTTAAATATAACTTTGTACAGCTTTTTTCTTTGTTAAGGGATTTAGAGGCACTCTAATCATTTGAACTGATTAGTACTTTTGGGATTTAAATTTTGGGGAAAATTTTTATCTCAAAAACACCATTTATATGTAGATGCAAATAATTTTGTGCAATTTTGATAACAAATTTTGTTATTTATTTTTGTTTCATGTTAAATTTGTTTAAAACAAAATTTTGGATGTTGAGCAGGAAGGATGAGATTTGATTTATTATTATATTTTGTATTAGTATTATGATAGTTTGAAAAGTTTTTATTATTTTTTTTTATCAAAATATTTATGTACTTTAGGAAATAAAAATTTTGAGAGTTTTAATGAGATATTTTTTGGAACGAATGGTGGGGTCGAATTAAATAATTTGTTTTGCTCGTGATCTTAGAAACTGCGCGGCTTCTGATCTTTTATTTGCACGGTCTTCCACGGCGTCTTGCAGGCTCCTTCATTCATACTGCTTTAGAGCTTTTGCTTTGGTGATGTGGTCATCAGGTCTTCTAAGCAGAAGACCATACCATCTAACTTGTCTCTCATCAATCTTCTTATCGATAGTATCTTTGATTCCGAAACTACCATATAAATGAGAATTTCATATTTTGTCTAACTGTGTGACACCACCTGCCCAACGTATCGTCCTTGTCTCTGTTCAATTCTCACTACCATACAAATGAACAGGGTTCACAACGATGTTGAATTTTTTTCCTCACAAAGGACTCCACTAACTGACCTCCATTAAAGCCACCACTCCAGCTTGTATTCGGTGTTGAACATCTTTTATCAATGTAGCATCACTAGTAATTACCGAGCTGAGGTATTTAAACTCACCTGCTAACTTCATTCGTTCTCCATCATCTCCATCTTAATTTTTTTCTGAATTCATAAAAATAACGGAAATACTGTATATGAAACATTTGAATTCACTATATCATATTCACCACGTTTTATTATTTTTTTTGTTCTCTGTTTTGATTCATTTTAACAATTCAATAAGATTCTAAGCATATGTATGTAATTCAAATATTTTTAATACGAAAATTAAACCTTTATTTAATTCAATGAACTTCAAATCATTCAATAAATTTTTCATATTTCAATCAATTCAAAATTCCAACGACATTAATTTGAAATTCATCAATTTCATATACATTTTAAATTTGTTGAATAAAATTGGCCAGGAAAAATAAACACAAAAGTCACTCACCTTTAAACTTAAATATATCTGCATATGTTACGATAATGTATGTGCAATCTATATAAAACACATATAATTTATAACAATAACACTACACAGAATTTTTGCACATACATGAAAAAAGAGTACCAACCAGTCTTCTTAATAACGTCGAGTAGTTAGTACATACATTTAATACCTCTAGTATATTATTATAAAATAAAAATGTTGCATTTATTTTAGTCCCAAGCATTTTTCTTATACAATTAAAATTAATTAAATAAAGGAGTTAAACTAAATTAGATATTTAAATTCAAAGTAAAATGTAGCTGTTAAAGTAGGAAGATAAAATGAAACTATAAAAATAATCGTATTATAAGTGATTTTCAATAAGATTTTTTCCATCCAAGAGAAAAACAAAAAAAATTGTTTCATAAATAATTTTTTCGCTTTTGTATATTATTATTCGCACAATGTACTCACGTTAGTACACACACATGTTGAAAAACTATATAAAGTAGCAGAAATAAAACAAAATTTAAGAAAAAAACTACAATAAAATACTTGAAAAAAAACCGGAGGCCAATAAAATTAGCACATATAGAGGTACATACCATTTTCATATACACACACACAATGAGTATTTGCTTGTTTTGTTTACTTGATAAATAAAATTGAGTGAATTCATTCTAGAATAACTGTTAAAAGTATGAAATAACTTTAAATGTTAAAGAGAAATTTCAATTGACATTTTTTTTTCATTGCATTCATTTATTGTGTTATTATAAAAATTTATAATACATTTTTACTCATTCATTTCAGCTTTTGCAGTACCTTTGACTTCAACAACAACAAAAATTATATCTTTGAACTACAATTTGTATTGGTGCAGTAAATTTTATGAATAGAATAATAAATTTGAATTGAATTAATTATAAAATTAAATTATATTAAAATATTAAAAAGACAATACAAAAAAAATTTAACCTGATTTACAAACAAAATTAAAAATTAGATGTATTTGGATAAGAATTTAAATTTGATATTTAAGATGTAACATTAGCGGCCAAATATTAAAATATAACATTAAAAATAATAATGGAAAATCAAAATTAACTCAAAGTTGTGACAAAATTTACATATAATACAAAAAAAATAATTCTTGTACCAAAAAAAGAGACAATGAAGCGAAGATCACAAGTCAAAAAAATAGCGAAAACGTCTTCCAAAGATTTGAAAACAAGAACTGTAGCAAAACCACCTACAAAAAAAAGAGGTTCTATTTTATCTGACGAAACCAAAGCTTTGGAATTAGTCCAAAATGATTTGAAACCTGATGTTGATAACGATACAAATGAAATAGGGGACGCATTAGTGATTGATGAGGAGAAAGAAGATGAAGATGCTGAAAAGAAAGAGGAAGAAGAGGATGTTAAACCAAATATTTCATTTGATTACTGTGAGATAGTGGCTCGAGTTGATCAAAGTGGTTACAATTCAGACCATCAGGAGGTCAAAATTAAAGAAGAGATTTTAGAAGATGGAAGTAGTATTGAAATAAGTGAACCAAAAATACATCAAGAAGAGATTGCAATAGT
>LN483386.1:392504-462163 GCA_900002565.1 Culicoides sonorensis | reverse complement strand
AAGGACTCTGAACAAGCGATAAATATTTTACTTTCTCGCTACACTGGAATTGATTGTCTGGAAGTCCTTCAGGTATTACTTGAAGCCCTTAATGTCGTTGGTGATCTTGATGAATTCAAACCATATGACATTCAACCAGTCGACTGTATTTTAATCACATTTTTACAATTGAAAGTCTGTATTACATTTAAGGATATTGCCAAAGTATTTAAGTGTGAAGAAAAAGTTGCAGTAACTTGTTTTTACACTACAATCAAAAATATTAAGCAAATATTGAAAAGTGTCATTTATTGGCCGTCACGTGAAGAAACTGAAATGACAATACCACAATTTTTTAAACCCGCCTATTCCAATGTTCGTACAATTTTTACAACTTTGATAGTACAAACAAATGATATGCAACAACAACAACAATATCAGAAGTTACGTTATGTCATTGGTTTTGCCCCGAGTGGATTTGTGTCATATATAAGTGCGGGATATAACGCTGATACGCATAATGATGAGAAAATATTTCGATTGGAAAAGTTGAGACAACGTTTTGAACGTAATCAAGATGCTCTAATGGTCCTCAATGGATTTCCCATTGAAAATCTGCTGGGTGTCAACAATTTCCGTGTATTTCGGCCACCATTTATCGTTAAAAAAGTGCTACCTGATAACAAGACAATTGTAAGGGAAAATATCGCCTTATTTAAACATGTAACTGACACATGTTCGAGCTTGCAAAAATTTCAAATATTATCATTACAATTAAAATTTCCTTCGATTTTTGTCGACGAAATTTTATTTGGTGTTTGTGTTTGCATCAACTATAACGTAATGTTTCAAAATACTTAAAAATTTAAATCGATAAACGTTTGATATATGATTTACAAAAAAATAATAATAATGTATTTTTAACATTAATAAGTCATTTTTCTTTTCATACAAATATTGTAACCATAATGTGCAAAATAAATTTTTGAATCTATTTTTGGTGTACCTTTAAAAATAAAATCAAATCTTTTTCTTTTACAAAGAAATTACGCAAAGCAAGCCTTCATTTATTCATTCTGACACAAATACGAAAATCAGGAAGTATCTCATCTTCATAGAGTTGCTTGAACTTTTTCTGTTTATATTTTTATTAAAATTCCTATCTTTATTGTACACAAGTAAATAAGTATGACGAAGATAAGCTCAAATGAACTACATTCAACCGTATACAAAAATGAAAATACGAATATAATAATTTGTTATTGTTTTGCTTTCTAGTGTAGATTTGCAGTAAATAATATTTTATTTTGTAAATATTATGTTATTATGAAAAAATTACGTTGAATGTAATTTGTAATAAAAACATGAATTGTTTACTATAATTTTTTTTTTAATTGTATAATTAATGAATTGTGTATCATAGGTCAGTTAATTGAATGGCACACTTGTGTATAAAGTCACTTGAAATTGATAATCGACATGCGATTAAATTTTATTTGGTGGACGTGATAAGAGCTTTTAGGCAAAATGTTTGACCTAAATTAATTTTAAAAAAAACTGTAGATAAGAAACTGAGCTATTTGACAAATTAAGATTTTTTTTGCTAATTTTTTGTATTTGGACTCGACGGGCTTCAGATTTCAAGAAGAGAACCTGAACTCAGTCCTTCAGACGGGTCAATTGTGTTTCCGATACCCTGAGACATACAAATCCCAAGTCTAAGCTCAAAATCAACTTCAAATAATAACCTTGACAATTATTCGGGTCATAATCATATTCAAACTTTAAAGCAGTCCCCAGAGACGAGAACCAAGACTCAAATCTACAGAGAGGTCCATGGGGCAAGCCGTTCACCAAAATATCTTTGCCTGTCCCATGTTTCATCACATTTTATGTTGCTTTCTTTCTTCAAGTTTGAGAGCCATTGCTACAATGTGACTATACCTACATTTAAATACCTATTTAATGTGTCTCATTCATTAGAGTAAACAACAATATCTTATTACGTTTTACTAACTAAAAGTGTCATGTAAGACTATCTGGAACTTATCACTTTTCTAAAAGTAAGTAAAAAAAATATATATTTCAGTAATTTCTGGACATTGATAACGATTAGATTAAAATTTCATAATAAATTTAATATTTTAACAAGGGGAATGTTTGCCATTAAGTACAATGAAAAGTAAGTTAAATTTAAATATTTTCCTACTATTTAACAAAGAATTATTTTTAAAAATTAAAATGCAATTGATTCATTATAAAGCTTCTTTGTTGACAATAAACAATTGACACAAGCGGATTACCATACATTCAAATGTGTATCGAAACAGTCAAAGAGATTAATTAAATCCATACGGAAATCATGGTGAGTTATATAAAAAAAAACATATCCTTTTAATTTGTTTTTTTTTTTTGTTATTGATTAAAAGATAATTCCATTAAATTTGATTTCAAGGTCATACAGTTGCTTGAATCTGACAGCGGACCTTACACGAGTTTCACTTGCATATAAAAAATTAAACCAACTACCGTCACGTGTAAGCAAATATAATTTTTATCGGAATACACAAGTGCTCGATTTGAGCCACAATCAAATACGGTAATAAATTTTATTGGATTGTTTTCTTTATTATTAGAAAAAATGATGTAGCTTTTGTATTTTCATATAGAAATTTAACATCTTTATATCGATTTCAAAAATTACATTCGCTAATTTTGGATCATAATAAAAATTTGGAAGTTGAATCTATGCCACGGTTACCAAATTTACAGTTACTATGGCTAAACAATTGTGATATAGTGAATTTGTCTGTTTGGATTAAGAAAATCAAAGAATGTGCCCCAAATTTAAAGTATTTGAGTTTGATGGAGAATCCTGGTAGTTTGTGTGATAAAGCTGAGTACAGGACTTGTATCATCAGTTTTCTACCAGCTTTGGAATATTTGGATGATACCATTGTGACAAAGGAAGAAAGATTGAATGCATTAATGAGGTCTAACTCATTTGGATTAACAACCGAAAGTGATGTCATTTATCAGGAAAGACATGAAGCAAGTCATAGTGATGATGATGAATTCATTAAATTTGAGGCAAAATACACATCTGATAAGAAATTAAATTGAATCACCTACATTTACTTTACAGATCTTATCAAATGCTTTCACACCACATGCTTAATTGAATCACTATACAAATTTAACCGCAAATAAAATTTACAACAGAGTAAAAGCGCCATGGCACGCGATTGTCGTAATTTGTTTCATTGAATGTAACAAAGAAATATGTAAATTTACACTTAATTTGTGTTATAAATTAAATATAATTACAAATGTATCGCAAAAATTTAAGTATGCCATGAACCTTTGATGAACTCTGATGGCGAACGTACTTTGTTAATAAATAATTTATGAGACAAAAGGTATAAAGAGCCATTTAAATATTTTTATTTTAAAATGTGAATAAAAATTTATTCAATGAAAAATACATGAATTCAGTTTTTGATTCGTCAAATTTAATATCATTAATATTTAAAGATGTATCGATTAATTTTGTTTTTGGACAAATCCATTAAAATTTTAGAATCAGCTTTGGATATTAGTAAGTTATACTGTATGTTTAAAAGAAAACAAAAATTAAACGTTAAGACATTCGTAAATGATGAAATTTTGTTTGTATTGAAGAAATATGACACATGGGTAAGTGCAAACAAGTGGTCGTAGTCATATGTACATGTGCGAAATTGACTCACTCAATTTTTACAGTGTGCCCCCTTTAAATAGGAACGAATTGAATTCAAGAATCTACCCTCAGAAACAATATTCCTTAGGGAAAACTTTTCACATGCGTAACATTTCAAGGAAAAAATTATTTCAAGTAAATTTCGGTGTATCATGTTGATGGTGAAAAACTGTGCCTTCTAAACACGTGTCAACCAGTTCGTCACCACTAGACACGTTCACACGTGAATCGCCATCACAATGCTTCTGTTGGCATATAAAGTTAGTTCAGGCATTCAAAGTTGAAGCCTTCAAAGCATGCGGACTAGCACTGTCTAAAAACGTTTGAAGGTCTAAGTTTTGAAAAACTACAAAATGAATACGATAAATGAAATGAGATGAGCATGAAAAATACAAAACTACTGGTTAGCCAAAAGAAAATCCTTGAAGCTCATCGAAATGTCCCACTAGTTCAACAAACTTTGGAGTTCATCATGGTTGACCTAATAAACTCTAAGGCATAACATAATTGCTGGTTCGCGGTCCACTTAGCTGTTGATATACTTGCAGACTTCGAAGTAAGCGGTCGATTGAAGCAAAACAAAAAATAGAATTAAATATTTAAAAGTTTTTTTTTAAAATATTAAATCGGATTTCTAAGGTATTCTTCAGGAAGCCACCCATGTCGGTGATAAAGGATGTTTTTGACAAAAAACGTTGTGGCTCTGTAAACGTTATGATCATCGGCCGAGTCTCATCGCAAAAAAACGGTACCAAATTGTCGATGACGATAACAGATGGATAATTCAATACTTCGAAAAAAAGTTAAATATTCTATCAAACAAAATAAAAAGGTAAGAAGAATGACTTGACAATTAATCTTCAGCAGACAATAAATGATGACCAGCCAAAGTTTTTTCAATTTTCATTTTAGGCACCCTTGAGAATAAAAAGCTGATAAAAACTTAGTTTCACGAAAAACGTAGTAGTTTGACAATATGGGTATTCTAGCAAATCTAGTTAAAGTGAAATAAAGTTTAGGTAAATGCAAATTGAAAAGAAAATCTGAACAGTCAGGTTGCAAATCCATCCGCCCTTATCCTCAATCAAAAATATATTGCTGAAGCCAAACTTACAATACCTTAATTTTTCAGACAGATAGCTTTATTTTCCTAGTCAAAACCTAATCTAGAATCACCTTTCACGTAACCCGAACCTCCCTGTATCACACATTTGTATTAATATATGACGTAAATATAATTTTTACAACTACAATCTGAAAACTAACATCAATGGACATACATACATCAAAATCATGCATAGATAACAAACCTACACAAATAACTTAAATACTACTAATAATAATATAAAACGTATAAAAATTTCTATTTTAAACATAAATATATCTAATAAATACACACCAAAAAACATACAAAACATTATTCGCATTTGAAATAATGAGGATAATAATATTACGTGCCGCACAAAAACATCAGTCTACAACAAACACTTGACCAATGTAGAAGTTAGTCTGAAATAAAAGAAATTATAAATAATCACTGCATTTTTATTATAAAGAAAAACAAAGATTTCGTTGGAATGTAAATAAGTTAAAAAACATAAATAATAAACAGAAAAATAAATTTCATCATAATTTTTTAATAATAAATATTAAATGAAATGGAGTGAAGTGAAATGATTTTTTTACAAAAGAATTATTGATTAGTTGAATGATAAATAAATTTCATTTCTGCTTAAAATCTGCTATTAATGATTGACATTGATTTACAATTTAAATGTTAAACGAAAAGTGATTTGCCAGATCAAATGAAAAAAATGTCTGTTTAATTTCAAAAAAAAGATATAATAAAATTTTTTGATGATATTACATTTAAAAGAATCAAATAAAAAAAAAGAAAATTTTATGTAGATATTGACAAAAACCGGATATGAGAAATCGACTGAATAGTTAAAATTCTATTATTTCATTGTTGATTCTTGAAACATCGCATGCAAAACGATCAGAAAAAACAATAATAATAACAATAAAAGGTCTTTGTTAAGCAAATGCAGTGTCAAGGTGCTTTTCTTCAACAAAAGGCAACATTCAGAAACAAGATAATACACTTACGTGACATCATTTAATGCCATTGAATAGTTTTATTATCAGTAAATATTTAAATTAAATGTCCTTGCTGGAGTTTATTAGGGTGTAACATTAAAAAAAAAAACATATTTCAACAAAACAATAATATTTATTATTATGGTAAGTTATTGCATTTATATTTATTACATTCAATATTCACAATAACTCAATCAATGCATTCGTGATTGGTATTGCATGAAATTAAAAAAAAACAGAAAATATGAAATTTTAAGTGTAAACTGTTGAATGAAAGCCGGTTTTTTGTATATATTTTGAATTTATTTATATTAAAAATAGATTATCTGTAAATTTGCATACATGAAATGTGTCTGGTTATGTATGTTGTTTTTGTGGTTTTTTTATGTTAGAGTAATATGCTGTCTATGCAAAAAGAGTCACGCGGCTGTAACCCATTTTATTTTAAAATTAAAATTGATTTGATTTTTTATTTATTATTATATTGGTTTGTTTTTATTTTTAACATCATAATAGTTTACCCAAAATTTTTTAATTGATTTGTTTTTTTGGCAAATTTTTTTATTTGTGGTCTTATAGAGAAATTAATGTTTATTGATTTTGAAATTGAATTTTAATCGAGTCTTGGCAACATTATTGAAAGATTTTTCTTTCAATTTTAATCATTTTATATTAGATTTTGAATTTATCTTGTCATATTATTTTAAAAGTCTTCCGTGCTAAAAAAAGGCTAAATGATGGAAAAACTACAATTTTTTATTTTCTGAAAATAACCGCCGTTTTGAAAAAAAACCGTCATGCAAAATATCATAACAAATTTGGTTTTTCAGGCTTTCGTGGCTCTGGAGCCCAATCTCAAAACTTATGAGTTATAAATAATTCTCATGAGCTCCTCTATCATACTGAAAAAACATGACCTCGCTCCGATAGCCCATTGGAGTTATGGAGCTAAATGTGTGTCAGAGTTGCAGAGTGACGCCGGGCAAACCGTCTGTAATAGTGCATTTTTCCTATCATATCTATCATATATCATATCTATCATATAATCATATCAAAAGCTTCTAGGATCCTCGGGTTTGTAAAACGAAATGTGAAACAGTTTGATGATCCATTAGTAACAAAATCATTGTATTGTTCCTTGGTGAGGCCCATAGTGGAGTATGCAACTGTGTTGGAGTCCATTAACCAAATCCAAAAAATTAGAATCGAAACAATTCAAAAAAGGTTTATTAAATTTGCCTTATATGGACTGGAATGGTCAAATATCTTATGATTTACTTTCTTATGAATCACGTATTATGATGTTGAATATATATAGTTTAAGTGACAGATGTGCAATTGCTGATTTTATGTTTATTTGTAAGTTAGATGTTAAAGAAATTAATGTTCCTGTATTAAGTCAACTTTTTATCAACAATCCTGATCCTTATAACACCAGACATCACCAAAGATTTAAAATAAATTTTTACTCTAGTAATTATGGTAAAAACGAACCAGTGACAAGAATGTTGGTGCTGCCTAATGAAAATGACAGTTGCCATAACACGTCAAAGGGTTAATACCCCCTTTTTTAATTATGTCCTTTATATATTTTCAAGTCAAATTTAAACGATCCTTTAAAATTGAAATTCACTTCATTAAAATTTAATCAAAGTGAAACACGAACATTTTTAATATGATTTTAAAACATGCGTATTTTAACCTAGATTCCATTATTAATTATTAAATCATAATAAATATAAAATTTCTAGGTTATCATCTCCTTCGACATATTCAGAATTTTAAATAAAAAAATTTAAACATTCAATAAAAAAATATTGGTTCCATTTAATGAAAAAAAAACGTACACAGTTTTGTACATAAATTTAACTTTAATAAATTTAAAAAACACAATCATAATAAATAAATTATTATTTTAAAACTTGACGTCAATTAAAAACGAATCAATTTCAACGACATATGTCTGATGATTCTGTAATTAACTAATACTTAACATATGTGAAATATGTTTTGTGTAGCATATCACCTCATTTTATTTTCAAATGTTAAGTTATACAAATAATGCGATTACTTTGCTAAAAAAAAGTGAGACGATTCTATGTTTGATTATGGTGAAGAAATTTTTTGGTTTTTACTTTAATGACATTTAATTCCCTTTCTTGTAGTCCAAATTTTTTTATTTTTTGACAAAAGAGCATATATTAACAAGTTTTGCATTGTGACGTGAGTTGGCCTAAACAAGTTTTGCAAGACAATTAAGTGTGAAAATATTAAAAATGGATAAGGTGACATTGGATTATCGCCCTATTATGAATAATTTTGCTTTGGCTCGTTAATTTTATCACTAAAACACACATTTTTTTGAAATTTCATGGAATATTTAATTAAAAATGTCTTCTAATGTCAAAATCTTTAAATTAAGAATAATGCCCTTGTTATTTTAAGTACAAAAGATAACTAACATACATTTCTTTGTATTTTCTCATTTCAGATTCCAATTTACTGTTCTAGAACACAAGAAAAATTATGAGCTGTAATACAAATGAAACAGTAATGAATCGTTGATTATGAATTAATTATTTTATTTGTTCAAAGAATTGTATTTGCCCACTAAATCTATTTTCAAATAAAAATTAAATAAAATAACCTGAAAACCAATTTAAAGAAAGAAAGACATCGTGTTATTATCATAAGATCCATATACGATACAGAAATATAATTTGTTTATATATGGACAACATGACTGTAACAGGTAAGTTGAATTTTTATTTACATTTTATAAATTATTATGTAAAGACATGAATGTTACGTGCAATTTTAAAGCGTTTTATTTGGATTATTGAAACAGGCGAATTAATATTCTTTTTTCATTGAGATAAATGGAAACAAAAGATGTAGAATTAGTTGAAAGGTGCAATTTTAAGGTGGAACTAAATCTTATTCAAGGATAGTAACAACTCCTACAATTGTTACAGTTTTTTTGCTGATCTTGATGCTGGTTGACTTTCAATCTACCAGATCAAATTCAAAGAGATTGATAAATTCAAAGTAGCTTTTGACCTTGAGATTATCAGATCAATTCCAAATTATCTCTAAACGTCTTAATCGGGACTTGGATTGAACTGAAAACGATCTAACTGAAAATTTGAATGCAAGAAATACAAATTTTGATTTTTAGTCTTTTCTTCGAAATTTTTCCATGAGAAAATGTTCAGGGTGGACCTTCGGATATAGTTGTGGATGTGCTTGGACTTGAAAAATCTTACAATTCCAGAACATGCGTCATTCCAGAAATAATTATAACGATACGTGTTTTTCATCAGCTTATTAAATGTTAATACAATTAAATAACAAATGATTATAATGATACAATTTAACCAAGGTCAATGACGTATTACGTTAGATTATTAAAATTGATAAGACTCAATCAAAGAGTTCCAGTAAAATTTGTCAATTTTTATCAGTCAACTACATAACACAAAAAAGGCTCGAATTCGATGAATAAATCTATGAAGATAATAAATTATCGTGAAACAAGTGAGTTAAATAAAAAAAAATTACCTTTGTCCCCTATGATAATCATTCAATTAATTTGATAAAAAATTTGCTACCCATCTTTAATGTCAATAAAAGATCGTTTTGAATATTATTTTGATTATTATAAATAGTCAATGCGGAATTTGATCACCTTTAATATTGCACTTTGTTTGAGTCACTTGTTATAATTACTGATAAGTATTTGTTTGTATACTAAGTATAACTTGAAATGTTTGAATATTATATTTAAAACTGATAATGACTAATATTTATAAATGCATTTCTGATTGTTCAAAAAAAAACCAGGCGTTTCCATTTAAACTCCATTTTTTTTGTATTTACAGTTCCACATGAACCTGTTTGGCTTCTCGACCGCAGAGGCAGTAGTGGTCACCTTTTTTGGCGTCGTGATTCATCAAAAGTAAAATTTCGCTGTGATGTGGAAATACTTGAATATGTTAAAGATCCACGTGAAGATCAATTCTTCCCGGAAAGTCAAGAAGACAGCAAATTATCAAATATTTTAGTGATAGCCGCCACATGCATGGCAGCTGTTTGTGCGACAGTCGTAATTCCATGGCTTTTAATTGGTGGCAGTTCGTAAAGTGCTTTAGGCAAAAAATTTCGAATTTATTGTCGTGATATGTGGAAAAACGATGTAAATTAATCAAAAACATTCTTTAGAGAATTCTTTTAGGTATTTTAGATGTAAATAGATAAGATTTTATAAATATTGAATAATTACTTTATTTGCTGTGATTAGTATTAAGGGTAAAAACATTCTTCAGGCAAGAAATTAAAATTAAAATAAGATTAATATCATAGATCGATTGATTTTATCAATTAAATACCGTTAGAATTATATCATTGATGAGTAATTATCTTGTCCAAATTAAAAATTTTAAATGAAAAATGCATGTTAAATAATAAAACAATTAAAATAAAATTAAGTCTTTGGTTTTATTATAAATTGTCTAATTCAATTCTTACTTTTGTATTACTTTTAATCACTTTTATTTGAAATTTTCCTACAGACATCACATGCGGCCTCCACAGCTCCTTGCAACGCATATCTAAATTCTATTAAAAAAAATATATATATTAAATTTCAAAACATTTCGAAGGTCAAAGTTAAAACGTACTATTTTTCTCAAGGAAATACAATCCAGCGGCTGTTGATCCAGCTGGACTTGTAACGTCATCCTTTAATTGTCCTGGATGCTTAACATTTATATTCTGAAATACGAGTTCTCCGGAACCTAAAACAGTTTGACTAGCTAATTTATATGCCAATTCTCTTGGAAGACCCATTTTCACACCACCATCAGCAAGGGCTTCTATCGCTATGAAAATATATGCAGGTCCTGATCCACTTAACGCTGTAACGGGATCTAAATAACTTTCTGGCACCTCTTCACAGATACCGACAGATTGCAGTAACCGTTTTGTTGTCAATGCATCAAGTTGAGTTGCATTTGTTCCTTTGACATAAACACTGGCACCCTTTTTCACTAACATTGGTGTATTTGGCATAACACGAATTACGCGTGATTTGGGAGAAAGTCCCTTTGAATTGAGAAAAATGTTAATATAAAATTATTGAAAAAAAAAATGTTTTGTACCTTTTCTAATTGTTTTAATGTAACACCCATTGCAATTGAAATGAACAATTTATCAGCACTCATCTCACGTATTTCTGTCAAAATTGATGGCATCACAACGGGTTTAACGGATAAAAATATTATGTCAGATTTCTCTACTACAGGTAAATTTTCATCGGACACTTTTGAACCTAATGACTAAAATTTTCATTAAACTTTGCTCGGAAAAAAAATTGACCGGTAATAAAAATCTCACTTCAAATGCATCTTGACACGCTTTGACTGGATCGCTCGCGATTATGTTTTCACTTTTAGTCAATCCGGATGCAATAAATCCTTTGGCCATTGCTTGTGCCATTTTACCACCTCCCAAAAATCCAATTTTCAACATAGAACTCATATTTTTAATACTTTTATTTGTTTTTTTTTGTCAGACTATTAAAACTCAAAATGAATTTAAAATAAAAAACGAAATTAATTGGACTCAATTGAAATGTACGTTATCTATACACTATGGAGAAAGTACTGAACCAAGTGAAAGAAATTAAGTTAATTTACTGAATAGTTTGCACTTGATCTGATGATAGATTGAGTTGAACTGAGATGAGATGAGCAAGTGAATGGAATATTTTTTTTTTCATGATATGCGTTACATTTATTGTTATTTGTACTGGACAATCAAAATCATAAAAACAAATAGTTATGAGATGTAAGAGTTGTATGTTATATGAATGGGAATCTTCATTACGTAGAGACGTGATTGAACAAAGAATATTGATAAGAAAGAAGATCAGAGATTATTTTGACTTTGAATTTCAAGCAGAGAGGAATAAAAAGAGTGATTTCTGATTGACCTAATTTCTGTTTGAGATTGAAAACTAGGAGAGTTTGAAGTCAAAGAGTGTCATTTATGAAAAACATATCATTTTATTACTAATTACAGTTAATAAGAATGTCAATTTAAAAAAAAAAATATTAATATCATGTTAAATTTAACAGAACATCTTTAAATAGTTAAAAATAAACTGAAACAACGAGTAAAAAGGTTGAACTTAAATTAAAATAACAAAATCATCAGCTACCATAATTTGATTGTCTTCAGTCATTCGATGAAGT
This sequence comes from Culicoides sonorensis, assembly GCA_900002565.1. NCBI lineage: Eukaryota > Metazoa > Arthropoda > Insecta > Diptera > Ceratopogonidae > Culicoides > Culicoides sonorensis. The sequence goes on along the minus strand of LN483386.1, from coordinate 450,091 downwards.
GCCAAGTCAATTTCGGCTTGTGTTAATACTTCGTCACCACTTTCACGATTTACAAATTCGGCGACTTGTGTTACAGGTAAACTTTGTTGACGACTTTCACGGAAGAGCCGTTGTAATCCAGTTTTGAATACTTTGAACCTTTCTTCAGATAGTGTTGCTGTTGTTGGTGCACTATCTTCACTATTAGGTGTATCAGTTGTTGTGGTTGAGGCTCTGGGTGTTTGGATTGTTTCCCTGATCGTTAAATCATTCGAATCCGGTTCATGCATTGTTGACATTTCCTCATCATCTGAATCGGCAATTGTTTGTGTACGAGTTCGTTTTACCCGTCGTTCAGCACGAGATTCTCTTGTATTTGGTGACATTTCTGTATCTTCATTTTCATTTGTTTCCTCTTCATCTGATGATCCATCTTCACGACGACGTTTTTTCTTTTCTTTTTCAAGGACTTTCTTAAAGTATGCATATTGAACCAATTCGATGGCAGCTTCAGCATCATGTGCTGTAACGGTTTTCACCATACGAGCTTTGGCATGAGCAGTTGCTAATCGAATGAGGGTTTCCAAGGTACGAGCAGTAACTGGCTGAGTACGAGCCGTTTCTGAATCAATCATTTCTTGTGAACGCAATCTTGAGTATTCACTTGAAATGAGTTCACAAGCTTGAGCACTTAATTTTGGTTTGAGACATTTAGCGATATTAATATATTTTCGCATGAAATCAACTGAGAGGATTTGATCAGTTTTTTTACGTGATTTTCCATGTAAAAGAGGATCATAACGCTCATATACTTCTGTCTCTTTCTCATCATCATTACCCTTGAAAGTACTTAACATATCAACAGCTGAATCACCCATAGATAAAACATCCCCATCCTGTTCTTTTGGATTACGATATCTATGCATACGAACTACATGATCAGCAATTATTTCATCTAATTCACTGTCAACTGAATCTAACATGACAAAAAGAAGATCAAAACGTGACAAAAGTGAATCTTGAAGTCCAATATTTTCCATTGGGGTTTTGTATTGATCGTACTGTAAAATAAAAAAAAAAAAGTTTAATTTAAGTTAATAATTTAATAAAAATATTCCAATCATCATTACCCGTCCATAAACAGGATTTGCAGCTGCAAGGACACTACAACGAGCATTTAGAGATGCATGAATTCCAGCTTTTGAAATAGTAACACGTCCCTGTTCCATAACTTCATGTATAGCAGTTCGATCAATATCGGACATCTTATCGAATTCATCAATGCAAACGACACCACGATCAGCTAAAACCATAGCTCCAGCTTCCAAACGTCTTTCACCAGTCTCCTGATCAGAAGTTACAGCAGCAGTCAAACCAACACCTGAAGATCCTCGTCCCGTAGTTGGAATTGCCCGTGGCGCTGTGTGCAACACATATCTCAATAATTGTGATTTCGCAACACTTGGATCCCCGATAAGGAGAATGTTGATGTCACCTCTTAGACGTGTACCGTTTGGAAGATTTTTTTCAATACCTCCGAGAAGCAGTAAGAGAATAGCTTTTTTCACAAATTCATGTCCGTGTATTGATGGTGCTAAACTTTTTGATAAAACATCAAAGATATCATTATTCTTCGCAAGTTTTTTGCACATGTTAATTTCTTCACGAGTCACCGACAATGAAGTTTCTTTACCCAATGTTGCAACGTTATTAGCAATCAAAACAGTCCTAAAAACACCAGTGGTGTATCCGCCTTGCTTTCCGGGAAGGCAACGATAATTTCCAACAATTTGAACTCGGTCGCCAGGCTTACATTTATCAACCAAATCATCGTCACAAATTACATCCACAGATCGCGGTAATTGTCCAGCAGGAGCTTTTTCTGGCATTTCCTGAATACTGAGCGTTTGATGATCTTTGTATGTTGATAAACCGTATTCTGTTTCCAATAAATTTCCGTCCTCATCCTTTGTTGGATAAGCACTTCCAGTTGGAACACCTTCATATGATGTCAAATCGGTATATTTACGCTCAATAACTTTCTTTGTTGCCGGACAATAGTGAACACTTCTCACAACTTTGGGACGAATCAAAGATACTTTTGTAACAATTCCTTCTACACAAACCAAATTACCCAAATAATGTGAAGTTAAGCTTCTTGGTGTAACATGATTTTTACCAAAACTTCCTTCAAAACCAACATAAAAATCTTCATTGTTTTTGGAATAACTCGGTTGAATTGTTGACGCATATTCCTTTAGAGCTCGTGAGAAAGCCAATTGTTCTTCGAAAGCATTACTCAGTAAACCCAAAGCACGAGAAGGATTTTTGCGTCGTAAATCATTGATATTGACCATTAAACGGTGAGAGTTTTCATTGATCATCTTTTTAACTTGACCTGCATAGATCCCTTGATCTTCCTGAAATTTATCAAAAGTTAACTCAACTAGATCAAAGCCCAAAGATTTCTAATTATACCTCATCATCCAAGAAATCAAGATATTCTCGTTGTAAATCACGTAAATGTTGGTCTTCGATTTCCATTTTAATATTTATCGATTTTTAACTTCGAAAACTTTAATGAATTTTAATTTTTTAAATAAAAGATGATTTAATTTTAAATTTAAATGGAATTGAAAAGAAATGTTTTCTGCACGACAAAGAACACCAATAATTGGCGCGAACTAGTAAGATGCAGATGATGATTCGCACCCAAAAAATATTTCACATCTTGAAGTAACCATTTCGATTGGAATTTTCGAATGTCAATTAAGCTCAACCCTAGACACTGAACAAAATAAAATTAAATTAAAAAGACCACGACCCAAATAAATTAGTATAAATCAAGTTAACAGATATAAAATTACAGAAAATGTCTTATAATTACGATGAACTTAGTTGGTCAGGTATGTTTTTGAACATTAATATGAAATATTGGACAATATTTACATAAAATTTTTCATTTTAAAGATGTGCGAGATTTGTTTCGCAAGTGGCGTGATGAAAATGAAAGAAAAAGTGACGATGTCATTCAGTTATGGGAAGCAATTTTATCGGAAAAGGTCCAAAAATTAGGAAATGAAAGACATTTGGTCTTGGAGCAAGTGTTTATTGCAGCTCTTGATTGTGGTCGCATTGAAATCGCTGAAGATTGTGTGTGTAACTTGCAAGCAGAATTTCCTGGTAGTTTAAGAGTTCAAAAGTATAAGGCAATGTTATTGGAAGCTCTTGAACGGTATGATGATGCATTAGATGTCCTCGAGAATATAATTAAAAAGGATGAAACAAATGCGGCACCAAGAAAACGTAAAGTTGCAATTTTAAAGGCAAAAGGAAAGAATGCTGAAGCAATCAAAGAATTGTGTGACTATTTAAAAAAGTGAGTACTCAAACATTTCTTGACATTTCAAAAATACTCATTTAAATTCACCTTTACAGATTTATGTCGGATCAGGAAGCGTGGCATGAATTGTGCAATCTATATTTAGGTGAAGGAGAGTACCCAAAGGCTGCTTTTTGTATGGAAGAATTACTTTTACACAATCCACACAACCATTTGATAAATCAACGATTAGCCGAAATCCGATATACCATGGGCGGTATTGAAAATTATGAAATTGCACGTTCGTACTACTCACAAGCTGTCAAATTAAACTCGAATAATCTTCGTGCATTGTATGGACTGTATTTGGTATGTCAAATTAATATCAATTAAGATCATTTTAGAACAATCAACAAAGCACAAAAGAATTTTAATTAACCCTTCATATCTATTTTTCAGTGCTGTGGACACATTATGAATTCAAAAGCGATTATGACAAAACGAAAAGAGGCCCAAAAATTAAGTGAATGGTGTTTACAAAAAATTTCTGAAGTATCAAAATCACGGAGTGAAGACGAGAAAGAATCCAAGAAAGCAGTTAAAAGTACCAGTATAATTGCACTTGAAAATGCATTCGGACACATAGATCTCAATAAAGCATCATCATCATCAACAGCAGCAAATTGATAGGTAAATTTTGTATTTTTAATTATTATATTGAAAAATATTGAATAATGACTGATGATGCCTTGTTGCTTGCATATATTAAACATTAAAACGTTAAAATAATAGAAAATAAAATTAAAAAAAAATATAATAATATTTAAAGTCAGACAGTTTTTAAACAAAAAAAAAACATTATTTGATAACTATTACATACCTTAAATAAAAAAAAATGCATTTCATGAAAAAGATTTAAAATTAATTGTCATAAGGTGGTTCACACTTATTTTCAAATATTTTGTATCATTGTAACATTTGGCAATAAGTGTGTTCAACCTGAATAAAATTAGAATTTTAGAGAAAAAAAATTTATAATAATAATTTTAAGAATTTAAGTAGCATCAGAATTTGAAGGTGATGGAACATTTGAATCAGAATAAAATATTTCTAAGATTTAAATATTTGATTAAGACGATTGAATTTAAGTTAATTTCATAATTGAGTTATGAATTGAAATTGTGAGTTATATTTGTGCAAAGTTTTTTATTTTAAATTACAGTTTTTTTTTTTCAAAATATTTTCTGATCATATAAAATTGCATACATTCAAAACACAAACAAAATTGTGGGTATGTCAATTAATCAATAATTAACAGTTAAGAGTCCTTTTAAAATTATGAGTTTAAGCAGAAAAAATTTATGTATAAAAAAAATTAAAAGATTTCAAATACCAAATTTACCTTGAACTTAATAACTTTATAACTGAATTTTATCAATTCATTAAAATACATCTTCAATGTACTAAAACTTAATTTAAAAACGGAATTCATTTACGAAATTATTTTCAATATGAGTGAAATTTCAAGTCTTGACCGTACCTTTTCAATTTTTCTTTGGTAAATGAAAATCGTTTTATAAAATTAAAATGTAAGTTTATTAAATTAAGTGATTGGGTTAATGTATAATTTTTTAAATATATAACAATTATACCAAATTATTTGTTGAATGTTGAATAAAAATTTATAATTTTAATGAAAAGATTTTTTTTTTCATTTTGACTAAAATGTAAGTATTTCCTAATCCTCAGAGCTTTTGTAGGTTTGTAAGGAAATTCAAAAAGTTTCAATTTAAAGTAAAAAAAATTAACGGTCCAAATTTTCGAAATTTTGAATTTTCAAAACCGTTAACATCGATTCAATTTTGAAGATTTTTAAAATTAACCGACATTACTTAAGCTCATGCAACGAAAAATTTAAAATAAAAAAAACTCTCAACTTCTCAGAATACAAAAGAACTTTTTTTGTTCTATAAGAATTTATTCGTTATATTTCTCTTTATTTTTTTTCAGAATTTCTCGTAGTGTAATATTTAAATGTATGTTATTAAAAAACGCCAAAAAAAAATCTTAAGTAATGCATGATACAATTATAAACATTACAAGTTTGCTTTATAAAGAACATTTCCCTGCTTCCGACTTTCAGTTGTAAATTAAAATCAGTGAAAATCATTTAAAATGAGTACAAAAAAAATCTTGTGGTTAAAATTATTAATCCTTGTCTTTCAATTATTTTTCATTGTTGATTGTGATAAACGAATCAAAAGACAAACACTTAATTTTCATTATTACAATAATGAATCAGAAAAAAATTGTATGAATAATTCAGATGATAATTTTAATTCAAATCAAAATGAGTTGATTGAGGATGATTTGATTGATCCTGATGATTTATTTGATGAAATAATTAGAGATCAAAAAATTATGTAAGAATTTTAATTTAAAACCAAATTTATTTTTTAACTTCATTCTTCTAACTTGATTTTCAAAGACACGTGACATCTGATGAATTGAATTTAGTAATTCAAACAGCACAAAAACTTCTTAAGAGTCAGATAACAAAAGAAGAAGCATTGATTGATTTAAATTTATTTGAATTCAAAGAAAATTGCATTGAAAATGCTGATCTCAGTTCAGTGCTACATCAAAGCAATTTAGTGGATCTTATTTATCACATTCTGCTGATGCGGAATAATGTACGTTCAGTAGACAACGTTAAATTTGAGACACAAACTTCGTTGTCAGTTGAAGTGTGTGATGTAAATTTGATTAAAAATGCAACAGAAATACATGAACTATGGAGAATTTTAACACCTTATTGTTCTTTACATGATCAAAAACTTGTAAAACGTCTTCCATCACCACGAAAATTATCCCTTTTACTCGAAAAATTTTATAACAATGAAAATCATGACACAACTTCACAATTGAATGCATTCGGATATTTCCTGTTCCAAGCATTCACACATGACATTGCGAAATTGGCACCACGATCAGCTTCTGGAAATATTTGTACAAAGTTTAAAGGTTGTACTAAAAACGGAGAAAGAAGTAATGCCAAAATATTTTTATCAGACTCTGTTGACACGATTGATGTGTCTCAAGCAGATCCATTCTATGGTTACTATGGAAAAACATGCATCAGTGCAAATAAATTTCAAATCTTCAACTCTAATTGTGAGATTCGTAAAAGTGGTTTAGCATCGACAGTTAATCCTTTTATTGATCTAAATCATATTTATTCGGAAGCAACGCCAGGTACTGATGGAAAATTCATTCAATACTATTGGCTTCCCAAAATAAGTGAGTTTTATTCATTTTTAATTCTTTCTTTAAAATTTTTTCAATTTAATTTCAGTTGATTCAAATGCCCATCAAACAACTCCCTTACAAGCTGTTTATATTTTAAAAGCTTTGAGTCATGATAAAATCGCTGAACTCATCAAATCCTACAATTCATCACTGCCTGACACGACAATCTTTGAAGAAGCACAACGTCTTAACATCTTTGTATGGCAAAATATTCTTTATCGCAAATTATTGCCAAAATTATTGGGTAATACGGCAACAAGTCATTACACAATAGATTCCACTGAAGATACATATGATGGTGAACCACTTAATGTGTCAATGGAAGCAGTTGTTGCTGCTTTTAGATATTGTCATACTTTTATTCCGAAAAAATATGAATTACTCAAGTCAAATTATGATGTTTTCGATGAAGCAAATTTGGATGTTAAATTAGATCCAGATTCGATGAGACAATTTTGGCAATATGTTGTGAGAGGAATGTTTTCAACAAAGATTCCTGAACAAAAAAAGGAGGAAGATTTAAATGTGAATGGTTATGAAAATGATTTAAGAGCTTTAGATATTCAAGCTGCAAGAGATGCGTGCCTTCAACCGTACGTTAATTATTTGGAATTATTTTATAATAAAAAGTTGTCGGATGATTGGAGCAGTTATAACTTATTTTTCTCACAAGAAATCCTCAAGGACTTGGAATCGGTTTATAAAAAGACACGTTATTTGGATTTAGTTGTTGGAGCAGCACTCGATTTTCGTCATCAATCACTTTTTGGAGATGTTTATAAAATTATAATAGGTCGATTTTTTGATGATTTGCAATCAAGTGATCCTCATTTTTGGGCTCATGAACTTAATGATGATCAAAAGAAATTTTTTATTGATTTTGATTATGATGATTGGATTGGCTGTATTGCAGATTTGGAATTTCGTCCAGAAAATTTGCTTTCACCTTTAGGAATTAAAAACCGATTGGTCAGTGTTACTTGTGATTCAGTGAAAACTTTCAATGTTTCACTATTTCTTTCAAATATTTAATGCATTTTAGTTTTAAAACTAAAATATTTGAAATAAAAGTTTATGAAATTTCACTTACCAGCGAATGAAACACAAATAAAAATCAAGATTAAAATCTTGTTTACTTATTTTTTTCAATATAATTGTAATTCAATAACAAATGCAATAAAATTCAATTATTTTAACACTCATCCCCGCTTACGTCCACTAAAAAGACTTGGAAACCAATATGTAACTGTATCATCTTGTGTATCAATCCATGCAAGACCATCCCCTACAATTTTATCTAATGCCTGTTGACATCTAAACTCATCCCAATTCAGTTCTTTCATTAAAATTTCCTTTGAAACACATCCATCGGCTTTGTCTGTAGCACAAGTTAATATGGCCGTTTCTTGTAAACTCAGTTCGCCCGGCACTGATTGAACCATATGTCGGCCTTTTCCAACTGAAATTACGGTGAATCCATTTCCAAAGATTTTTAATTTTTTAGCTGCCATTAAAATATCCTCATTTGTTATCTCTTGATGATGCGCTTTTTGACCACGAGCCGCCACTAATCGATTTCTTAGTTCAGTCAACTCCATCAAACCTCCCGTTGAATGATTAGCAGCTAAACAAACTTCAACGACTTGAACACAAAGCTCGTAATAAAAATCACCCATTCCAAGTACACTCCAAAAACCTTTATTGGAGGCGAGTGGATCTACCCCAATCGCTGCACACATTTCCTGAAATTGACGTCTAAATTGGGCATTCTTTTTAATTTCTTGCTTGTGATTTGTAGCGAATTCCTCCAGATTCTCACGAAATACCTCCAATTGTTTGGTCATCTGTTCGAATTGTGATTCCTGAATCTCATTTCCTTTATCTTTGTACTTTTCAGCCTCTAATTTTTGTTTATGGATTGCTCCAACTCCAGCACGACGTCTCATTTCAATAAATTTTGTGTATTTTTTAATGAATGTTAAAATTTTTAAAATTGTCTTAAAATATTTTTGTTTTGATTGAATCAGCTGTTTTCAGGTTTGTTCGACACTCCAATTTTTTTTCCTGATTTAACTGTCATCCTAAATTCAAAAGCGGCAAGTGTAAACAACAAAATAACAATCTTTTTCTAAACCAAATATTTAAAATTACATTTTCTCTAATTAATTTTATTTGCATTTTTTAAATATATTCAAAAATGGATTTTTTCGGATTAGAAAAATACGGAAAAGGTAAAATTAAAATGAATTTTTTATGTGAAAGAAAGTAAATTATTCTTAAAAAATTGTTTTGTAGACGATTCCCAAAATGACGGCTTCGACAGTCAGTCTCATGTAATTTTGGACGATACAGATGAAATTATGGCCTCACTATCTCAAAAAACGTCATCGAAATCAGTTAAATCACAGAATAGCACAAAAAGCTCAAAGAGTGGAAAAAGTACAAAAAGTTCAAAGTCAACAAAAATGACAAAGAAATCAAAACAAACTTCAGACGAGCCACTACCAGAGTTGGATGAACTGTCGAATGGATATTTAGAGGATGAATCAGGTGTAGGAGAAGTGCAAGAAAATGTTGTCGATGAAATCAATGCAAATTTGAAGGAATTGAATAAGTTATTGAACAAACGCAAACCTCGAGGAAAGAAGGCAAATGAATCTCTCGTCACAAAACAAGCACCAAAAGGAAGAAAAGGAAAAGTAGCTACTTCAACACCAGTCCAAAGTCCATTGAACACTCATCAAGGTGGACCAGTGAATTTTAAGCGATCTGTGCATATTGCCAATTATGGGCAAAAATTAACTTCAACCCCCATTTCCATTGGTGATTCATTTGGCGAAACTGCTGCACTCGGTAGACGACGTTCTGGACGATTAGCTTCAAAGAATAATGATTTATCTCGTAGTGTGACACCACCACCTTTACCACCCCAATCCAAAAGACGTGGTCGCCCGAAAAATACCACCAACAATGTCGAAGTTATTGACTTAATCAGTGCTCCACCTCTGTTACTTCCTGGTGTTGTCAATTTAGATTCAGACGATGAAGATAAACAGAAACAAGATATGCATAGTAAGAAACTTGCCGACTTGTCATTTGAAGAAAATTACGAAATATCTGTTAAACTTCGTTGGAAGGGAAAAATCGAGAAACATTTCTTACGCAAACATCAGAAATTCGGAGATCTCATGGAAAAATTGGCACAAATTGAAAATGTCCAAGTAAAACAAGTTGTCATCACAATGAATGACGATAAAATTATTCAACAGGAAGATACCCCGGATAGTATTGATTATAAAATTTCAACTATTTTAAGTGAGTTCTCTTTGATTTGAATCTCAAATTACATTTTATATTAATTTTCCTTTCAATTTCAGCTGGCCGTGTAATTCCTTTAGATTTAGTTTCCACACCAACTGAACCAAAGAAGAAACCACGTCGTGATAAGAATATGATCAAAATTCGCTTGCAAGCAGCCAAATTAAAGAAACCAGTTGAAATTTATGTGGACAAAACACGAAAATTCTCAAGTATTAAATTCACAATTGCGGAAACCTTGAAATGTGATGGTGAAATGCTAAGACTTAAATTTGATGGGGAAATAATTGATTTGGCAGAGACTCCTGTTGACTTGGATTTTGATGGTGGAGAGATGATTGATTGTCTTTATGATTAATCTTAAAATTAAAATAATTTACTTTGTCAAGACTGTGAAACTAATATAAATATTTTTATTTTCATGTTATATTTAAAGGAAAAAAATTGATGATACATTCAAAATTTGATTAAATTTATTTTAATTTTTTGATATCACATTTCCAATTGAAAAACCACATCCGATCATTTTTTAACGCCTCCTTATCAATATTTTTATTTGAACATATTTAAGGCTTAAGGCTTTAAAAAATAAAAAAAAAATCGTGAAAGATAAAATGAGCGCATTTCCATAAATCGATTTTTTTGTAAAATGCGTGTTTTATCTAACAACTCTTGTATGCAAGTCTTTCATACAAGTTGTTACAGACATTGCGGGTACTCACATTAATCGCACTTTTTTTGTATATCGACGGAAAATCGCTAAAAAAGTAAAATAAACAAAAAACCGCATGAATTTATCGTTATAAATTGTCTCAAGTACATAATTAAGATCAACATACACTTCCTACGACATACTACAAGTCATGCTTTTAATCCATCCAAGCAACAGGTTTATGTTTGTATACAATTCAACTCCGGTAAATTATACGAAGACTGATTAAAGCCCATTTATTTATTATTATTTTTATTACCTGTATATACAAATTGTAACGAAAGTGAGAGGGAAAATTCAACTGATACAAACTTTATTCATTTTCAGCAGTTTACCTTTTAACGTTGTGTTTTGCATCAGATGCAAAATAGTCGTTGCTTTGAATAGACGTCTTTTCTTCTAAAACATTTTAAATTAAAAATTTGGTGCTTTAATTTACTTTTAAAGTAATTATACAATTGCAGTGTAATTATTACATATAGCCAAACATTTAATAAAAGAATCAAGTTATTGTGCACTAATTTGAACGTCATACAAGCAGTCGTGTGTATGTGACTGTGACTCAAAAGAAAATTGAAATCCAATCAGTTGCAAAACTGAAGTTGATCGGATCGGATAAGATTAAAAAAAGTATATAAAAATAAATAAAAATTAAAAGAAAAAAAAAAAACACGTTAAAAGTAATTTTTTATGCAATGAGAAAAAAAAATGTAAAAAAAATGAAATAAATTTCAAAGTAAGATAAAAATATATTTTTTTTAAAGTGAAACAAATTAATTGTTCAAGTTTTGTTTGAATTTTGAATAAATACAAATAAATTATATTAAATCCAATTAAATAAGGAAAAGAATTACAGCATAAAAAAATTAGAAAAGAGGTGAATTAGATAAAGAAAAATTAAAGTGAAAGAAAATATTACAAAAATATTTAATTTAATAACAGAAAAATATTTATTTTTAAATTTAATCCGAAACAAATTTTTGATATATTAAAGAAATTGAAAACAAGAATTATTTGAAATATTAAAAGGTAATATTTAAAGTACATTAGAAAAAATAGACCTTTCTATGTCTATAAAAATGGGAAATTCTAACCAGAGGCGGTTCGGAAAAGTGCATTTCGGTGGGACTCGTTTAAGAAATTTTCGAAAAAATCTGCAATTTTGAAAAAATGGAACCTTTTGGGATTAAGATCCCGTTGCCTGCTCCTGAGCCCAATTCTTGAGGCTAATCTCAAAGCTAATGAATTTAAAATCATCCTTATGAGCTCCTTTATCTAACATTGACCATTCCGGAGTTATGAATGGAACGGACAAACCAAGTGACGGCGGACAAACCGTCTGTAATAGTGCATTTTTCGTACGAAATGCACTAAATAATTTTAAAATATCTGAATATTCGCTTTAAAATATGGTAAAAAAAGGCATCTGTGACTTTCACCTAGAACAAAAAGGAAGTTTATAGAAAATGAATTTCTTGAATAAGAATCACAAACTGTCAGTTAAATTCAGAGTTTCGAGTAAAAATGATACGATTTTGATTTTATTAGAAATTGTGTCAAAAATTCTCTCCAGACAATCAAAACTCGTCTTGAACTATCGGAGTCTTATTTCAGAGTCTTACTTCGAGATTCTTACTATCATAGTCTTTAAAAAAACTGACTTAAACTGAGGTTTCATTACCTCATCCAAATACAGCAATTTTTTGAGGAAGTTAAATTTAATTAAATCGAAATGTAATTCAAGTGTTATAAATAAAAATAATCATAATAACTTAAAATTGAATCAGTTCGTCAAATTACTCACCACGATAAATGATTATCCTTTTGACCTCTTAAACACACATGTTATGAATTTCACTTCTTTTTTTTTGAAACATACACCAATAATAATAATAAAAACATTAATTTTTTTTATCGTAAGTAATTTTTTTTTTGTTTTGCATATGACCAAAAATTTACTTTCTCTTTTGATACTCTGACACCGTAATCTCACAAAAAAATGTTAAAAAGAACAAAATTACATTACAGTTACAATTTAATTTTAATTTCATTTAATATTAAAAGTAAAGTTTCCATATGATATAAGAGTTTATTGACATTTTTTCTCAATTAAAATAATATGAAACACGTGCATTTAATTGTATTGAGACTTTAACAAAAAGGAATAAATAACCTTGATATACAATTATGAGATACATTGCACTTTTGATTTTTTTTTGTCTTTGTTTTTTTTTTTATTACCTTTCTCTCTCTCTTTCAAGTGAACTCCAAATTGTCATAATGATTTCTTTTCCTTGAATTTAAAGTCAAATATTCCGAGTCATATCGAATTTTTATTTCAATTTTAAACGAGTTTAATTTTTTTTGTTCACTTGTTCTTCATGTTAGTCAAGTTTTTTGTTTTGGTTCAAATAATTTACTCATGTTCTTTTAATATTTTTACATAACCTTTGAATCATTCATAATATTAATCATAAAAGTCGTCTGAATTTTTTTTTATTTTTATTCAAGTAGAGCAAAATTCAGTTCAAAATAAAATTAAAAAAAAATATCTATTAAAATTAATGGTTATTTGTATATAAACGTAATAAATAAATGACATCGTACATTTAACTCAAATTAAACTTGTTTTTGAATATTTGCTGTAATTATGAGACAGGGAGACGTTTATTTAAATTTTACTAATTTTTTGGATCAAAAGGATTTTCATTGAAATGGAAACGCCTGGTATTTTATGATTTTTTATATTGTGATCCTGGAAAATAAAATAACAATGTTAGTAAATTTGAAAATAAAAAAATTACAGCATAAATTGATTCTGATTAATTCAAAAAAGTGGAATGAAAATTTGTTGCATGTTAATGCATTTCAATCATAATAATAAATAAAGCACGTTAATTTCATATCAAGTCTGAATCGATGGTGGTATTATTACGTATTTTGACGTATATTTACAATGTATTTTTTTTTTAATATGAGCGATTTTTTTCAATGATAATTTATTTTATTCTCCATTCAGGTTTTTTGAATTGAATTCCAGAAAATTGAAAAATTTTTAACCGTTTTGTAGACTCAGAGAAAAGAGGCTTTTTTCAGCTACTCAATTTTTTGAGTTATAGTTTTCATTTTTGCCCTCTTTAAGTGAATCATCATTTGTCTTGAATTGACAACATTGTAAATGTAAAATTTAAATAATTTCATCAAATATTTCTTGAAAAACCAAAATTTCCTTTTCAGGGAAACAAACGGTGAAAAAATTTAACCAGTTTTCTATCATAAAACTATTTAAATGCATTTCAAAAGTAATTTTCAACGATAAAAATAAAAGTTGATCTCTTTTCAATGCATTTATTGTCATTTTAACGATAAATGTTGTTTACAAGAACTAAAAAAATGTATTTTTAAAAAGAAAAACGCGTTTTTGTTTACTTTTTATACAAATTTATAATAATAAAAATAATAATCAGATGTTTTTTATTTTTTTTTTTTACAATGTTATATCATATCACTTTTATGGAGAGTAAACATAAGAAAACATGCATTATTATTATTATTTAACGAAGCTCGCTCTATTATCAAAAGCTAAGTTGCAATTATTATTACCTATTATGAAAATAAAACAAGGTAATGTTATAATTTTAATGCAGACACAGATGTGTGTGTGTGTGTTTACATGAGTAATTTTCCATACCTGTGAATGTCCGTGTTGAAAAATCTGAGTCATTTACCCCATAAAATTGGAATTTTACCATGAATTTGTCATCTCTCGTCTTTTAAAACCGATTTTCTTCTTACAATTTAATCTAATTCCATTTATTTTCTTTAATTTATTTACAGATCCACTTAAATTGTGATTGCACTCATCAAAATACACATTTATAAAACATAAAAATTATCATTATTACCTATAATCAATGTATCATTAAAACAATTGGTTTCTAAATTCGTCGATGAAATGAAGCAACAAAATTGCTTTGCAACAGTAACAATACTGTTGATTATATCAATTAATGGATTAGCTGGAACGGTTGATGTAAGTATATTAATTTTGTTTTTTTTTTATTGTATTTAAAGTTAACAGTATGCTTTCATATCTAATTTTATCCGGATGATTAATGTATGTAGACACAACTCAATTTTATCCACATGAGCTTTCATTTTAATTGTTAAATTTAAAGGAAGTTTTAATTTTTTAATATTATTTGAATAGGAATCGCAGTTCATTTCATTTTATTTTGATCTTTTTTACATGACAAAATGTTATTTGGTATTCACCTCACATTTTTTCATTACACTTAATTCATCAAAACCTTTGATCAACAAAAAAAAACTTTTTTGAATACATGCCACTTAAATGATGATCTTGATGAATGATAGCTCTTCATCCATTCAAATGTTTAACCGACGTGGCGTCACGAAAACAAATTTTTTTTAGTTAAATTAATTTTCTCATGTATGAAATGTAGTTTAAAGCATATCTCTTACAATATATTTCTATGTAAAACTAGGAATTATTATTAACTTGTACTAAATGTCATGTTTCATTATTATTATAACAAATAATTATATTTTTGAATAAAATATGAAGAAGATTAGATGTATCATGATGCATGGAGATTGCTCTTTATGTTGTTTAAATTATAATTATTTTTAGTTGGTACTGTATGATTAATTGATGTGGTTTCTTTGTAAACATTTTATGTATGATGGTTGTCTATTCAAAGAGGATGTTGCTTGTAAGTTGAACTAAGCTAATTGAAATTTTGTTTGGCGATTTCTTAGTTGATTGCACTTTGATTGCAACGTTTTCCATTAAATTTCCAGCAGTGATTTTTTGACTGATGATTTGAAGCCTTAACTAATTCTCGTGACAAATTTGCAAATAACTGGAACTTCTTTCTGGGCTAAGAAGTTTTTTCTGGGCAAATTAATGTCTAATTAATCAACTTACCTGCTATTTCATAGATCCCTATCACGTTGAGGTTGATATCCATATTCAGTCCTTTACTTCTTCAAGATCCAAACTTATTGCTCGTTGTGCTTCTAGTCTTGGCTAAAACATAAACAAAATTTTATGTACGAACGTTGTCTATTCAAAGATGATGTTTCTTGTAACTTGAACTAAGCTAATTGAAATTTGATGCCCTTTACTACGTTTGCAATTTAATTTCCTGCAATTTCTGATTATTTAACTGATGATTTGAAGCCTTAACTAATTCTCGTGACAAATTTTTCCTTGATTAAAGTCACTATACTTACCAGGTCTTTGAAAAGTCTTTTCTGGGCAAATTAATGTCTAATTAATCAATTTATCTGTTATTTTATTTCCATTACTGTTAGCTTCTTTTCACGCTGATATTGAAGACGCCATTAAGTCCATCACTCCAGTTAAGAATCCAAAAACTTATCCCTTATACTGCTTCTGATCTTGACTAAAATATAAACAATATTTTAATTATTCACATCAAAATATTTAAGTTTTTTCCAAATTTAACAATTCCACACACTTTTTGAATGAAAAGATATAAATCTTGTTTAAAAATTGTATTAAAACAAACACCGCATCACATTATGATCTGAATTTTCTCACGATTTTTTGTAAATTTTATACCAAACAAATTAGCCGGACAGATTCAAGTCTAGTTATTATGCAAATAATAATTATTATTATTTTTTTTTGAATTGTTTTATTTTTATTTTTTTTACTTTTCCACTCAAAAAAAAAGTTAACAATGTTATACAATATTGTCCAAAAATATAATAATTATGAAAGAGAGAAAAAGTTTAAAAGTGATGGTACATGATATGTAATAAAAAAACTATGGTAATACGATATTTAGCAGGGTCAATTTAAATGACATTTGTCGTGTGTTAATACTCAAATTTTATGTTAAAATTTATTTTTCATTAAATTTTTACTGAAATAATGATGATTTCAGTGTTATTACCTTAAAATTGACATAATATTAAAATCCAAAAAAAACGTTGAAGGAAAAATTAAAATATTTAACCTCATTTTCATCATGTAATACTTGTAATGTCACAAAATTTTATGTAATTCGTGAAAAATTAATGAGATTCCTTTAATTTTTATTTTCAATTAAAATTTATATTCAAATTCCATTAATTAACTTAAATTAAAACTATCTCAAGTGCTATTTCTGTCCGCAAACACTTCTTTCATCATTTCAACGCCATAAATGAAATGTGAGTTGAATGGCCTCAACATAAAAGTGCAAGTGTTAAGTATTTAAAAGGAGACAGATAATTTGCGAAAACTTGATTTTTTTGCTATTTGACGAGTTAGCTATTTTGATTTCAATTCACTTTGCCATAAAAAATAATAATAACACAAAAGTAGCCAAACAAGAAACTTTTTTTTCACTCTCTTTAATTTTAACTACAGCAGATATTGGTTTTTCTTTTATAATATCAATTTAACGTGTTAAAATACATAATATTTGTATTACAGATAATTTTTTTTAATGTTATAATAATAATAATAATAATAATAAGAGTAATAAGACAGTGTATGACCAAATGCAAAATTTATATAGAGTATGTTTGTTATGAGTTAACGGTAAGAGCAAGTAAAAGTGAATTTATGAACATTTTAACAAAATTCGCTTATCTCTGATTAACTGTGGACCAGTATAATTTTCTTTTTGAATATAATTTGCAATTACATTACAACATATTAACAGTCGGAGTCAGTGACCAGGAAAAAAGGAATATATGGAAATCGAAAAAAATCGAAAAAAATTCAAAATGCTGAAACTTTTCAAAAAAATTCAAAATGGCGGAAGTTTTCAAAAATATTCAAAATAGCGGAACTTTTGAAAATGGTGAAAGAAAAATTCCGGCGTTTTGATTTTTTTTTTAAATTCTCCTTTTTTGAAAAATGTGGTCATTTCGAAATTTTTCAAAATGGTTCTACGATTTCGAATTTTTTTAAATATTACTGTCATTTTGATTTTTGTATTTTGTATTGATGTATTTATTTTAAATTCCGCTAGTTTAATTTTTTTTTGTGAAAAATCGAACATTCTGGGAAAATTCTGGATTTTGGGCTTTTGACCGTTTTGGGCTCTGGAGACAACAAAACGAATCATCAATTTTTTGAAATTTTTAACCGTTTTTTAACGGTTTTTCAGGCTCTACAGGCTCTTAAGCCCAATCACAAAACTAATAAAAAATAAATAATTCATATTCATGAGTTCCTTTGTTTTGTTCTTACGAAATGCACTGAAAAAATAAGTCAAACGCGTCTTGTGATAAGAATTTAAAGTCAAAGTGTTTTTAAGGTGCCTGAATTCAATTCATGTAATTTTCAGCTAAAGGAGTGAAAACAATGTATGAAATCATTATTAAATTAATGTAAAAAAGTCATATGAACTGAATAGAGATTGAATTTTTTTTTTTTATTATCAATTGGACAAGAAATAACAAAAAATAACCAGTTTTAATGTGACTGATACATTTTTGTTTTAAATATGATGCAAAAAAAATACGAAATTATCGTCGGGTATGAGATTACATGAAAAAAATGAGTGCGGACCCAACTATAATTAATCAGACAAAAAATTGGATCAATTATGCGAGAAAATATGCATCGTTTCGGAATTATGCTTTATGATTTTTTTTTTCATTATGATGAAATTTAATTTTTTTGAATATTTTCAATAATAAATTTCATTGATCGTTAATAAATTCAATGTAAAATTAATTTTATTTGCCATTTAATTTTCAATATGAAAAAAATGTCTTATGTAAGTGATACAGATTTTTTGAAGGACATAAATTATGTAAAGTAAATGACAATTATTTGATGTATTAAAATGATAAAATGCAAAATTGTGTAAGCAAAACTAAACATTCTATTAATGAATTTCAATGAGAGTTAACTTTAAAGTAACATTTAGCTAGACGTTTATAGAGCAATATCATAAAGTTATAATTAAATTGAGACAGAAAATTGCATTCAAAATAGCATAAATTTATATTTTTATGGAAAAATAAAAAATGTTTTTAAGTGAATTTTAATAAATTACAGCAATTTGAGAAATGTCACCTCCATAATTTAAGTTTTAAATGTTTTTATGTATCTTAATTATTGAAAGAAAGTGCTTTTAAGAGGAAAAAAGTGTCAATCATGTGTCGCGACTCTGTACATTTTCTGTTAATAACGATTCATTTGAATTTAAATTAAAATAATTGAAAATCAATACCGAATTCGAAACGTATTCAACTTATTCAAAAAAATTACTGTAAATCATATTCAATGGTATTCAATAATTTTAATGTAATTTTAAGTTAATAAAATTACGGTACGAAGTGTGCCACCTAATAAAATTCGTGACTATTTATCTGTCTGACAAAGCGACAACATAAATTTATTATGTTTAGGTTTTAAATTGGAGTCATGATTTTATTTATTAACTAAACGAATTTTATGTTAACTAAATGCATTGTTTTGGAATTAGAATGAAAGTTAAAGGGCCTAGAATTTAGTTTTTTATATGTTATAATAAACTGAAATAAAAATAGAATTAGAATGTGATATTTAATAGTTTTCTCATAGTGGCGAATGCTGTGAATAGTTGGTTCTCACATTTGAGAGATAAAAAATTTAAAAATTCCTCAGTTAACGCTTAGACGATTCAAAGGGAGTTGTTCAAGCAAAAGAAGGCAGTCAATTTTGTTCGTTAAAAGATCAAACACAAACCTTGTCAAAGCTTGAGTCCTTCTGCATTCTAATTACGAAACATTGATAAGGGAAGATGTCATGATGGTGGGAGAGGAGTGTCCTGTTTCCAGCCGGACGTGAAACAGCAACTCGTTCAAACTTGTTTTGAATACGTTCTAAATTCGTCACGTAAATTGCTTGATAAGGTGACCATACAACCGAGCAGTATTCCTACTTTGAACGAACAAAGGAATAATACATAGATCGAAAATCATATGAATCTGAGAACTGCTCATTTCACGACCAATAAAACCAATCAGCGAACCATTTTTTCTCACTTTCCTAATCACCTCTTTTAACAATGCGATGACGCACGTGATTTCAGCACCTTGCCATTTATACAGTTCAATTTAATTTCAGTTAAATCGAATTTATCTCATGCCTTTCATTTTACTTTATGTTTCCATTCTAATAAAAAACATGTAAATAAGCATTTAAAAATTATACAAACAATGTGACCACAAACAATTGATTGGAATTAAAGCCACATTGAAAAACTTAAGTGAACGTTTTTATTTAATGTTTCATTTAATGTAAACTGTTAAAAACAATGATTAAAAGTTCTTTTATTTTAATAATTTTCTGTTCAAGTTAATTTCCAATCGTAAAAAAATAAAATGAATTTGTCTTGTGGTTGCATTTAATTTAAATCTCAAGTTAAATTGATAAATTTTTAATAATCAAATGAATTGAAGTGTACTCATTTTCATTATTATTCGCACTACTTAACATGAGAGAGACATTTCTTTCCTCGGACATGAACGTGACTTGACACTGAAACACCGACTGCGAACAAAAATTGATTAGTAACGAAAGAAATTTATCAAAAAATCCCATGGTTAACTTATTGTTTGATCTCAATCATGCTTCATCATTCATTACTTTCGATAATTCAAAAAAAAAAATAAATTTAACAAAAAAAAATTAAATTATGATTTTACAAGTAACAAAGAAGACGAAGAAGATCATAAAAAAAATACCATGTAAAAAAATTTCTCTACACACTTCCGTTTATTTACGGGTTTTAACACGATTAAATGATATTTTGCATAAAATAACACCTGGAGAGTTAAGAAGCATCGGAATGGATTTGATAAATTTGAATATAAAAAGCATGACAATCGCTTCTTGTACTTAAAACATTTTATGAGAGACACTTTTTTTTCTTATTTTACACTAATTTCCTTTAATTCATAACAAAAATTGTCCTAAGGTAATGACAGTGAAATAAATTTACTGCTGTTTAACTACACAATTAGACAATTAATTGCGTCAAGTTTCGTTTAAAAGTAAAATGAAAGCGAAAGGAACAACATTAAACTACAAAAAAATTTGTTTTGTAAGTAATCTAATAATTATATGATAATTATTTTCCTTTTAGTGGAGAGAGAGAAAAAAAGAAGCTTGAGTGATATTTAATTACCATGATTTTTATGAAAGCATTACTTTGTGTGTTGACTTAATTGAGACATTTCTCGAGACATTATTTTGAATTGGTTTCAGTTATACTTTTTTTTTTTATTTTATGATTATTATTTAGCTAAATTAAGTCAATAGCATTTTAATTTTTTTTCAATTTATTATGGAATTGATTGAGTAGTTTGTAAAGTCATTGGCGTTATTATTTATTAAGGTTAATAATTTATGTGAATAATAGTAATGAGAGATAATTAAGTGTGAAATTTTGATTTTGGTAAGGGACTAATGGATTGTTTTTGATGTCCAAATGAAAAGGGTGCTGTGATGTGGCCATTAATGGAGAGCAAATATGAGAATTTTAAGCTTTTTTGGGAATGGGAGCTGTAAATGATCTTAGAATTGGACAAAATAGACATAAGAAAACTAACGGGTTTCCCAATAGAACTCTGCCCTTTGCGCAGCTACCTAAAAGGATAGGAAGGAGTAATTCAAGCACTTGCAGGCTCTAGAAAAGCATAAAACATCAAAGCACATCCTTCGTGAGTGTGAGGCATTGGCTAGAGTGAGGAATCGCTTTCTATATCCCTTTCTTGTGGTTAACACTGATCCTAAAGTAATCTTAAGATTTTTTGACGAATTGGATATATTGAAGGAGAACTAAGATCCCTTCTTAAGGAGAACAAATGCTGTTATAGGTCGAAGTACGAGCACTGAGCTTCAAAGCAAAGAGCAAAAAAATCCGTTTCATGACGTCAATTTTAAATGAAGCCATTCATCTACGTCAACATATTTTTTTTCATATCTCTTCACTATAAAATTAAGAATCATGCATAAAAATATCTCACCTAATCCTGTTTTTATATTCTTGATTGTAAGATCCGCAATCAAGGCCATCAACGGTAAATATTTTAATTAGTAAACAGGACAGGGAAGGAAAAAAAATGACCTTGAGCACTTCTTTTCATTTTTTATTATTACATTTTTACTTTTACTTCACATTTTTGCGTGACTCTTTACTTATTTTGCTTATGCTTTGAAATTAACATTAAACATTTTAATCAAAGGCCTGGAAAACCTGTCTCATAGACTCATGTTATTAATGCAATAAGATCACTTTAATTGATAAAATCAAAGCAATAATTTGATATTCAAATAAAATTCCACCTTTAATTGTGTATTGCCATAATTTCGTTTAATATTCATTTCAATTCAATTTTATTTCCTTTTTTACGATAATTCAAGATCATTGTCTTGATCTTTTGAAGCATGAACTTCTTTCTTTAAAAAAAATTACAAAAATCATTCAAATCACTTTATGTCTGCATATTAAATGTAATGGTAAAAAATTTCACTTGTCTATAAAAATTTAAATTTGAAAAAAAATACAAAATCTATTGTAACTTTTTAACTTGCTTAAGTGATCATTTCATTTTATTTTATTATCATACTGATCCAAGATACATGAGAAGGAAAATAATAAATGACTAGCATAACAATTGAGTGTACTTTAAACTATTATTATGACTTGTTTTTTTTTCATCAATATATTGTTAGTTTTTAATAAATTTTACATAAAAAATTTAACATTAGAAACGCGTGTTTATAAATTTTTGTATTTATTGTTAAAATAAAAAAATAAAGGTAAACAATGCACATTAAAGGTATTAATCAGTGTGTTATACATTTAAAAAGAAGATAATCATCGCATTGATTACCTTATAAATTACATTACTTTAAGCTGTATAAACATTGAATTGAAATGAAAATAATATATGTAACTTAACAAAAAAATTGAAGAAATAAATCTCTTTATTTTACATGAAATTTGAATATAATATGAATGAGAAAAGGGAGCCATGAGTCAAATGTATGATCGGATTTTATGAAATGAAAATTCGCAATCATTGTGAAGATTTTCTATGAATAGCATTGAAGTCCAGAGTCTGATCCAGTACTCCGTGTAAAAGGCAGACCTAAGCTCTTAACGCCTGCTTTATGCAAACTATAAGAGTTATAACAAGTTCGTATGTGTATAGATAGCGGAAAAAGTATAACGCGCTCTGTACGAAAATTATAAGGAGTTATACCATGCATAAAGTAGTAGTAAACTGTCATCCGAGAGCAGTCATATCCGCACCCGAAAAAGATACGGCACATGACAGGACAATGACAGCACCTGAGGTGATATTGGTTCACGTTCAAGCCTGAAAATAAGGACCATTTAATTCCCAATTTCACTAGAAACCCATCTCAAATATTTACAAAACATTTAAATACAATAGATGCACCTCTTTTCATGATCTATTTCAGATAAACACAGTAATGATGGTACTTCTGTTTTCAAAACAACCTAAACAGTGAATCGTGAAACTTTTTTTTTTAAACATACCATAAAAATTTTTCACTGTTAAATTGTATAAAAGGAAGCAATTGAGAAGAGTATGAGAAATACTCATAACAAAAAAGAATGTTCAATTAAATCACGAGTTACAAGGTCGGTCGGTATGTTAATGAAATTGAAACTAGATCAATGTTTCATTTAAGATAAAGCATAAAATGTTAACGGTAAATTATAGGATTTAAATGATAAAGCTTGGTTCTAGAATTATACATTGTAACAAGTTGTTACAATTATTTCAGTTTGAATGTGACTTTCCAACGATCATTGAAGTCTGTACTTAGACCATGAGTGGAACACAATAAACAAGCCCGTCATCATATCCAAGAATCGCTACCATGAGAACCATCGTCCAAGATATCAGTAGACCAAGCAAAACTCCCCAGAACGGCATTGGCTCAGGATACTCTAAACTGACTAATGGCTATTCGTGCTCATTATGTCATAGCTCACCATTTTAAATGCCCTAGTCATCCTACTAGCCTGACGACCAAAAACCTCTGGTCTAACCCCATTAAGGTGGCAGAGTCTTGAAAATGGAATGCCGCTACAGCAACAACAACAACCATAAAAACGTCTAGAACATGCTCAAACCTCTCGATTAATCAAATTATACCTCAACATAAAAAAAAATCGTTACAATTCAAACATTAACAAATTTCAGTTCAATCCCAAATCGAATCATGCATTTCAAAGCAAAGATCTTAATTGATAAATAGCTACTTTGTAATGGAATTATTAATTACGCAAAAAAATTGTAACGGTTAAATGTATTACCAACACTTCACCTTTTATTTTCATATAGAAACAAAAAAAATGTGTATGATAGACCCAAAAATGAGTAATTTACTTCAAAAAAAATTGAAACTGGTTTATTTATTTTAATTTTTTATTTTTTGTGTGATTAAATACTTTTAAGTCAAAATGTTATTCAAAGTTATTATGAAATAATGAGAAAAATTACCTGCATTTCAATTACACCGGTCAAAAACACATACATGTGACTGTGCGTTACCCACAGTTGTCATGTACGCA
Organism: Culicoides sonorensis; assembly: GCA_900002565.1. Taxonomy (NCBI): domain Eukaryota; kingdom Metazoa; phylum Arthropoda; class Insecta; order Diptera; family Ceratopogonidae; genus Culicoides; species Culicoides sonorensis. The sequence continues at coordinate 425,853 of LN483386.1, read as the reverse complement.
TAAATAAAATTAAATGAAATTGAAATAAAGTGTTACAATTTTTGATTCAATAAAACAAATAAATGAGATTAAATTGATAAATCACGTCATTTTGTCTAAATTTTATTTTAATACCCGTTAAATAGATTTCATTGTGAATTTTGACTTTTTTTCGCTTTGTTTTAATAAATGTTTATAAAATTGGACAATGAAGCTTGAAATGTATGAGAAAATTGAATTTTTTTATATTATAATGAGATTTGACAATACACGTAATAATATTTCCTTCACTTGTAAATCTTTTGATTCCGTTTTGAATGAAAGAAAAAGATTACAATTGAAGGTGACGGATTTTTCACAGATGGATAACTTAAAGAATCCATTTACAAGACGTGAGACTTGAAATCTCTAATTTTTTTTTACTCTGACTAAAGATAAACGCTGTATATCGTGCTAAAAAAAAATATTATCAATTAAAATCATAATTTTCTTTGTTTACCTTTCAATTATTGTCCATTTTAACCATCAAATTAACTTTCCCTGAAAAAAAAAGTCAAATCGATTAATCTTTAATTGAATTTCAATAAAAAATGATCCACATTTTCATTTGGTTTCTTGTTTGCTCTAACCTTGAAATCTTTAGTTCACCACAAATTATTTCCGCTCATTATGAATCTGAAAAAAAAAAATCATTTAATTTCCAAGTTTCTTTGGCACAAGTCATTCGATCTAGATTTTTTTTTCTCTCTCATAGTCCGATTCTTCATTGCAATGAAGAAAAAATATTGCACAAAAACAAGTGTAATTAAAGTAAATAAAATAAAATAAAATTATAATATCATAAAAATAATTATTGACTTTAACTGGAACATATTCATATTGAATTTTAATATAAGAATTGTGTTAAAATAAAGAAATAATGATTATAATTATAATTATTGCTTATGATTTTTTTGCATTTTTTATTTAAAAAAATTACTTTTCATTGCCATGTTTTACGGATTTACATTGAATTTTCTTGTTTCAACTCAATTAATGTTGATAAAAACTGATCAAGCGGGGCGAAGACTGATTAAAATTATTGTGATTTTTTTCTTTGTTCTTTTTTATTTTAATATCAATCAGTACAAGGATGTGAATTAAATTAATATTGAATTGAAAGGTTAATGCAAATTGTGTTTACTTACATAAAATTTCGATATCTTCACTTATTTTGACTTGAAATTACTTCAACAACTCTCCTCAAAGGTGTCTGTCGCCACAAATTCACATTCCAGGTCTCATAGCAGACTTTTGTGTTTTCTATTAAAATTAAGTCATTATTTTTCATTTCAAGTCAAAATTGAAACCCTAAAATTAAAAATAAACATTCAAATTTCTTTTTCAACTCCAAAAGTTAAACATTTGATTAATCACCGTTATACGCAGTTAAATATTTATGTATATCATTAGAAGCGGCTCTATAAACCATGCAATTATATAATTTTCACATAATTACAATAATTCAACAACATCAGAAAAAGTAAATACAGTGAAAAGTGAGGCAAAATGAGTAGTTTTATGTTGAATCGGTTGAATAATTAATTTCGATTTCAATATTTTTCATGTTTTCACTTTCGTTTTGATGAATTTGATATGAAAATGTATGTAGCTTGCAGGAAATTTGAGCTCATGTGGAAAATGTCGCGTGATCATCCTCAACATGTGATTGATTGATGATATAATGTTAATAATTTTTTTTTCTTATATTCAACAGGCACAACAACAACGTGGCACTGCAAAATATGTAGCAAATCCTGATTACAATCCACATATACCTGGTTTGGATCCAGTTAATGTTGAAGATTTTATTGATCCACTTGCGCATAATAACAGAGTGAGATCAGCGAATCGTAGAAGTGGAAGCAGTTTAGATTACCTTTTTGACATCCAGGAGTCTGCTGAATTTGAACCAACTAAAGGAAGTCGGAAACGTGCTACATACATATTTGATCAAGATTCAAAAGGTTCCGATACGCAGACAAAGCGAATTTTCAGAGGAACAAATAAATATGATCCATTTAGTACACAAACGTCACTTACCAGGAAAATTACTGAATCCACTGAAGTTGGTGTCGATTCAAATTCCAAAGGAAGCAGTTCAAGGGGTGAGAAACAAATTTCACCTCCGAGTGTCAGAAGGAATGTGGTAACAAATAATTTTATTAACAAGAATCGGAGACAACCAACACTGAAAACTATATCATCAAGGAATAATAACAACAATAAAGAACTAGTCGAATCAAGATCATCCAAGGATGAGGCAATTACAGTTAAGCCTCAGACAAGACAGTATTTTGCTAACAGGAGATTCAATAGAAATGGATTTGCTGAAGCGAAAGTCACTTCAACGACACTAGCGCCATCTATCACAATTTATAGGAGAACTCGAACACAAGGAACGAATGAAAGACGTCCCGCAACGACCAGGAAATCATTTTCCAAGAGTCGTGAAAGTCGAGAACTGGAAAATGTTGAAGACGAAAATTATCCTGAAGCGTTTAAAGCTCTCATCAAATCAAGAAGTAAAAGTGAAAGCAATGATGCCCCAAATAAGGTTGAACCCTCAATTAAAGCAAAAGTCACATTTAGACTAAGAAAAACGCGTGATAAAACTTCTACGACAACAACAACGACTCCTTCATCCATTTCATCTAACATAAAAAACAACAAATTCACACGAAACGGAAATCATAAAGTTCTTTTCCCTACAAGAAAATCATCTCCAAGAACGACAACGACTACAACACAATCAACACGATTCAATTATGACAATGAAAATTCATTCCAAACAACTCAACCTTCATCGGATTTCAATTACGATGACATTTCATCAAATACTCAATTTCCATCGGTACAAAATACATTGAAATCCCCATTTTTGACGAAAAATAAAGCAAAAATTCCGATTGACTCCTTCACAATTGGACCAGGAAAGAAACAAATGGCTGCACCACAAGAAAATCCAGTTGAGTGTCAAATTGAAAGTATTTGAAATGAAAAAATAACATTTTATTTCATATTCATTTTAGGTAACACCGTCTGTATTTAAGTACAGTACACGTTTCCGAAGTGATGGCTCAAAAAAATCACCGATATATGTTCCAACTGTTCCACCTCTAATAACACAATCGGTGAGTTGATATTCAAAATTACAAATTCACTTTCAATTTAAATTAAAAAGAAACACATAAAAATCGAGTTAGGTCAAAATTTATTGTTACACTGCCACAATTTAAAGAGCCAAAGCATTGGGATGACATCCCATGAACTTTCATTTCATCAATTTCAGATTTTTAGAAAATTTTGTAGTAGAAAATTTGTATGTAAATAAATCATTGTATAAAAAAATATCATTACGAGACAAGATATTTTAGTTTTAATTTTTTTCTCACTCTCTCTTAACACATTTTATGATACTAATTTTTATTATATACATTAAAATCAGTAGATCACCATCATTTACAATTATTTTTTTCTCTCGTTATATTCATTTTACAATTATCAAGGCTTTAAATGGCTGGGAATGGTCAATTACACATCCATCAAAATATAATAGTTATGCTGGAATTAATCAAGAGCCTCTCAAGAAAAGTGAGCTCCTTAAGAAACGACATACAATCGGAAAGCATCAAAAATCATCAAATAATTATCATTTTTATAACATTAAATATTAAATGAAAAGTTTTTTTTATTACAATTATAATGCTATTAATTTTTTTTTTGTATATTGAATATTTTAAATTCATGCAGTTAATTTTTTTTTATTAAATTTTTAGTAACAATTTGCCAGTCTTTATTTAATCGAATAACATACATTTATTTCATTTTTTTATCATAATGCATAGAAATAATTCGCGTGTTTATATTTTTTTATATATACTAACAACATTATTTATAAATGGTTACCAAGTATCTAAATTTTTTTTTTAATATCAATGCAATATTTAAGTAAAAAAAGGCATTATATGTTTTATATTAAATGATGTTATCAGAGTAATTTCAATCGAATTTTAAATAGTTAACACAAAAAATGTTGTGAGAGTCGTTTGTGAATATTTTAGGTAGCCTGGATGGATTTTACTGAAAAATTGTTCAGACGAGGTTCATAAGAAATTTTTTTATTCCAAGGTTCGAAATTAAATCAACATTTTTGTTTAAGCTGATTAATTTAATTTTGATCAAATAGTTTTCGTACCTTTGTACGCTTGAGAAGAAACCAAAAAGCAGCATAAATAGAATGCGGTCTATATTCGGATATTCAGCGAGATATCCTCGTGAACTTCAGTTTTTGTCGAATTTCAGATATCAAAGAATTTACATTAAAAAATTTAAAGTACAAAATAACCAGGCGTTTCCCTTAAGACTGTTTTTAATCCAGACGTTTCCATTAAGATTTTTTTTTAAACCAGGCGTTTCCATCATGGCAATTTTTTTAAAAGAAGCGTTTCCATTTTGACTATAATTTTATAATAACCAGCCGTTTCCATTATGACTATTTTTTAAATCAGGTGTTCCCAGAATTCTTCCATATTTAGTTATTTAGCGCGATCATCCACGTGAACATCAGTTTATGTCGATTTCTAGAACTCAAGGAATTTACATTAAAACAATTAAAGTATAAAATAACCAGACGTTTCATTATTACTATTATTTAAACCAGGCGTTTCCATTATGACTTAATTTTTTTAAAAAACCCAGGCGTTTCCTTTTTACAGTTTAATTTGAATTTAATTTAATTTACACTAAATTATTCACAACATAACTCTCAAAAAAAATTACAAAAAAAAAACAATTTCTAAAAAAAAAAGTTTAATCTCTGATAAAACAATTAACCATCCTCATTTCATTTAATAAAAAGTTACATACAAGTAAATTAAAACTAACACCCTTAATTTTATTTTTATTACCAGTACAATTAACAAAGAAATTTTTAATAAATAAAGAAAATTGTATACGATATTTTTATATACATATTTTATAATAAAATGACGTGTTTCCTTAAAAAACAAGAAAAACAAAAATGTAAATATTCCTTTATCATAAAAAAAAACAATAAAATTTAATCATGAAATTATTTTCCTTGTTATGTAATGTGAATTGTTATAATTTTTTTTTTTTTTGGTTATGGTTACTTGGCTCTTTGATAAACAATGCTAACTGTATCGACGTTAATAAATTGTAATATTATTTAACTACTTTGTTTAAATGTCTATGTTTAAAGCACATCATTTACTTATTATTTTATTTTAACTGCTACTTTTTTGTTTATTACACGCTACATACACACACTCCAATGTTTTGGCTTTTTCCTTGGCAATTTCTATATGTTTTTTATTATTTTATTTTAATATTTTAATAATAATGTGAACTCAATAGACCAGACAAAAATTAATCCATGTGTTTAACATAAAAAAAAATATTATAAAATTACTAATACTTACTTGAAAATGTTTGTTTCTAATTTTTTTTCCTTATAACTTTTCTTTTTCATTTGGATTAACGATGACACAGAAATTGGATGTTAACAGTAATAATAATAAAAATGATGATGAAATCTTAAATGATTTAGAACACATTCCGTTTCCAAGCAAATTAATTGATAGTCGAATTGAAGCTGAACTTGTTGAGGCATCATCATCTGTGACAGTGTCAATTTTTGGTGCATTATCTGAGATTTTGTCACAAACAACTGAAAGTTCTTTTCAAAATTCTTCTTTAATCACAAATTCTTCAAGCACACTTAAAAGCACAACTTCTACCACAAGTACAACAACAACAACTACTACTACTACTACAAGCACAGTACCTCCTCTATCAATTATAAAAGACTCTAATTTAAAGGTATTTTCGAACTCTACTGAAAATTCTTCTTCTTCTGGTAGTACCTTATCACCAACTACTATTGTTGACTCTAATTATGCTGCAAATACATTAGCTTATAGTTATATGACCTCCACAAATGTACATAAAAATAATACTCATTCCATTAACAATTTTACTCATTCAACTATTAGTGAAATCATTTCAACTACAATGATAAATAATAATAATTTTACTGAAAATGAAATAGATTCAACTACAATTCCATCAATTGAATCTGAAACTCTACCCATTGTAATGGTCCGTAATGTAAATACAAATGGAAATGAATTTAACATTTCAGCTCAACGCTCACTCCCAAGTCTCATGATCCCTAATATTTTATCCACGATCCAAACTTCAACTGAAATTCCAATTACAACTACTCTAAGTGATTCTGAAACAAGTACAATTGAAATGACAACGATTAGTGATGAGACAACTACTGTCCTTGAAATGTATTCTAACATGACTAATACAAATAGCTCTGAAATGGGACTTAATCAAAATAATTTGACTAACATAACTGACCTAACACCTAATACGAAAAATAACATTACTGAGGAAATTAATGTAACAACAACAACAACTGAAACTTACATTCCACGATTCATGAATCGAATGACAATTTTGCCGTTAACAACAAAATCAACGACAATCACTGATCCCCCTCCTGTAACCGAAACGCAACCAATGTCATCTTCAACTGCTCAAACAGTAACGTCAACAACAAAGAAGTCAAATTTCAAAAAAGATTTTGTAATTTATGCAATTCTTCCAAATAATTCCGTTGCAATCAAATACCCAACTGTTGAAAGTGAAGAGGAAGTCGATAAAGAACGAAGCGTATACGGAATATTACCAAACAATACCATGATAAAGAGATATCCGAATGGCACAATGCGAATGGTGAATAAAGCGAGGAATATTGTTATCACTGATATCAATCCAAGGGATCTGTGGAATCCAAATAGTTATGTTTATAGAATGATGCATAAACTTCCAACTACAACAACAAATCCTACAACGGTGACGACGACTGAAAGTGAGAGCACGACCATTAAAATGGAGAAAGATGAGGAAATAATGGTATTAAATTCAAAATACGTTTTGGTTTTCATGTGTTTTGAGGTTTTTTTTAGCTAGAATAGAATTTTATAGCTGAGTGTTAGTAGGCATTGATTGAAATCGAAATTCATTAAATATGAGGAAGATAGCTGCCAAAGATACTGGCAAAAGTTTCCTCTAACGATTGATATTCTGTTGAAACTTACTTAAAATGACAGAATATAATTTAATATGGTTTGCTTTTAGCTGAGTTTGAGCTGATCATCGCTTGTGTGACTCATATGATTCTTTTAAATTTAGTCTAACACCCTTTTCTCAAGTTATCTTTTTCATTTTTCTAATCCTTTTTGCATGATAAAATTATTATTGGGTTCGGTGTTGGGTCTTAAATATCCGCATTCAATGGTAGTAGTTGTAAAAATTAATTAGAATTCAAATATTAAATAAGAACGTGACTAATATGACCCCTAACGGTAAATAATCTTGCACCTAATATCAAATTACAGAATTCAACAGCTATCATTGATTTACTGACAAAGAACAGCTATCAACAGGATGGTGAGCTTAAAAGTGATCATATCTTTAGAATAAAATCTAAAGGAGACAAATCAAAGTCAGTTAATGTGCCACAAGATGTGATGGTTGTTTATCCAACACAAATGATGAAAGTAAGGGAAATTTAATTTATTCGTTCATAAAATCGTTGATAATTTAAGTTCAAATTCCCTTTTAAATAGGAACAGGAAACTGATTCATTGAATGATATAAATGCGTCATTTAATACTGAATCCTCCATTCCAACAACAGCCTCATCGACATCACTCCCAAAAAGTACTCTTGGACAAACAAGAACTGTTATGACGACAAGCTCAACACAATTTCCGGTTTACTCACCTGAAACTAGTCCTGCTCAAAATGAAATTTCTCAAAGTACTTCAACAGAAAACTCTGAGCCTAGCACCACAGAATCCAATACTGTGATAATTGACAAGTCAACAGAATCCAGCATTGAAGATTTCTCCAATAGAATAGAGAATAATTTTGAATTAAGGTCGTCCGTTACAACAGAAGTGCCATTTACAACTACAACACAAAAACCAGAATCAACGTTCGCTAGAATCAGGGAAACTACTTTTATGAGTCCAATTTCAACTGACACAACTACAAATAGGATAACAACTCCAATTAGATCACAAGAAACGACCAAATTGCTACCAGTAGAAAAGACAACGGAAAAGCCTATTCAAACCACTACAGTGAGATATAGCACAATTACAGGGGAATTTAGTTCCAGTTCTGAAAGTTTAAAGGAATTGCAAAACATTTTGATTCAACGAACTACTGAAGTGGCTGGTAAAAGTACAATTTCACACCTAAGTACAACTACAAGTACAATGAGACCTAGTACGACAACCGTGAAATCCACAACTGCAAGAAGGACGAAACCAAAAGTTACGACAATTAAACCTCGCACGACTACATATTCAGATGAGGAAGATGCATCATTTTTGGTAAATTACAAAATTATAAAAATATTCAATTAATTTATTTTATTTCATTTTACTTTAGAACAATCTCATAAAATACCTAAATGGAGGTGGAACTGCAACAACACGACGTCCAAGAACAAAATCAACTGAGACGACCTCAACATTTAGAACCACTAATCCAATTTTACCTTCAAAGGCTCCATATATGATCTTAAAGGACTTCGTTCCATCAACACTGCCAGCCATTGAACCAACTGAATCTGAGATTGTCACACTGCCAACTTTAATTCAAACTACCTCGAAACGACCCGTGACTCCAACTGTGACATTCGCAAGTATCAATGATGAGACAAAATTTCTGGAAGAAGTTGTAAGATTATTTTTTTTAAAATGTTATAATGAATTTAAATTATAATTATTTTTTTAAATAGAGGCAATATGCTAAACTGGCAACCTTCAAACCAGCAACTGAAAAGTCAAATTTGTCTCCCAATGATCTTCCTGGACAGTTGGCTGTTGCTCGTGGTGGAAAAGCAGCCGATATTTCAAGTTTAATTAAAAATAACATTGATTTCTCAACGGAGCCCAATGTTAAAGAGTTGACTGTAGATGAATTATTAGCGAGTGTAACAAAACCAAAAATCCAAAGTACAACAACGACAAGGAAACCAAAACCGATTACTTCGTTGAAAGAATTCGCTAAACAACAAAAAGAGCATCAAAATGACTTGAAGATGTTGGATGCAGATTTAAAATTACTTTCAGCTCTCCTTGGACGTCCAATCACGATAGCTGAAATTCCGTCACTTGTCGGTCAACTTGGACGAGGAACTGCTCCAACTACAATTTCACCGGCTCCTAAACGGAGCAGTGTCGCTAGACGACCAACAACTACACAGAGTACGACAACTACTCAAAGTACGACTCTTGCAACAGAAAGTACGAGTTCATATGAAGAATCACTAAAAGTAATTGAACAAATAAAATTAGAGAGTACGTCACAGATTGCGCCTGATTTCTATGGCAAATCAAATGAAGCTAAAATCGCTGCAATTTTAAGACAGCAAGGAATTGGACCGGAAAATAATAATATTCCAATTGAGGTGATTGAATTTAAATTTCCTTTACGATTGCAATTAAAAATTTATTTTCTTTAAATACAGGAAATCCTTGAACAAATCGCATTGAATCCTAATCGACCAATTACAACAACAACTACAACCACGACGACAAGAAGACCTCGCCCTAGACGACCACCAACACGTGAACCACGTCCCATTTTAGATGGATTGGCATGGCTTTGGAGAACATGGCAAGACACAGCTCCGAGAGGAAGTTCAAGACCAACATCCTCAGCATTCACATCAGAACCACAAACTTACAACCAGATTTTAGGTTCAGGCGGCTTTCAATCCGCTTCCATTCCACAACAGCCGAGTAGTCAAGATGATGTGAGTTTAAAATAATTCTTCAAAACTTAAATTGATTTCATAAATTTTTCTTGAAAATTCATAGTTTGAAGACTTTAAATTTGAAGATGAGACAGAGACTGAAAACGCAGCACCATCTTTTGCACCAGGGGGTGGTCAACTTATCACAGGTAGTCCCATTTTGACATCTAAATCGAAATTTAATTCAATTATAAAACTTATTTTCAGCTGCAATTGGTGTCTCGCGTGCCATTTCCTCATTTTTAGGTGCAGCATTACAGGTAAATTTTGTGATTTTCTCTTTTAATTTGTTCTTTTATACAATTTCATTTCATTTTCAGGGTGCTGCAAGACAATTTAGATCGGTGTGGTCACCAACAAACGCACCAGTTTATGATTTGAGTGCAGGACGGTAGATTTTATAGTTAAAAAAAATTTAGAAATTTAATTTATTTATTGAATTGATTCATTGAAACAGGGAAATTTGCTCAAAATATTGTTGCTTTTAAAAAATGTGGCTTTTTTTAAGTCAAACTGAAATTATTGTAAATATCAATGTAACGATAGCTTATCTCTAATTGTGATTCAAATAGTCAAATAGAGTAGAATGATTAGGAGAATAAGTGTAAATTATTATGTTTGTTAATTAGGTTTAAGACCTCTGTGAAGTTTTTGCCGAATTTTTTACATTGTTAAAAAATGATTAAAACCCTAATTTTTCCGATAATTTTCGTACAGTGTAAAAATTCGTAAAAAACTTCACTTAGGTAGGTTTAAGGCTTCCATTTCGAATTTAAACTGAAAACAGTATTTGAGATCACATTAAAAGGTGCCATTTCAAATGTGGTCTCATTTGCTTACTTCAAAATTTTATGTATTAATATTATAATAAATAAAAAAACTGGAATTGAGTCAAACGTAACGTGTTAAAATGATATTTTTATTATGTAAGCAATTTTCATGCATTCGTTAAATTGAAGTCTTCTGAAGCTTTGGTGGTTATTTCTACTTGAATTAAAAATAAATAATTGAAATTCGTCCTAATTTTTGTGTAATTATTCGCCTCCTTTGTTGGTTGATGGTAGCTTTTCTAATAACTCAAATTTCCATCGCATGTAAGCAACTTTCATTCGATCCCAAACATTATCAAAAGAATCCATTGCTGGCCTTACATCTAATATGGCAAATTTGTATTTATCATCAACCATGCCACCATCATAATAATCAATAACATATCGGACTTCTTGACCGCAGCGATCCACAATCCAATCGTGTCTATCAAATGGAAGTTCATATCTGTAATTTTTGTGAAAATTTAATATTTATTCTCAGATAAGAGGTTGTAATAAGTTGAACTTACCCAAGAAGAGCACGGAATCTAGCTCTTGGACTGTATGCAGTTGCTTTACCTCCAAAACTCTTCAATCTTGGTTTCGAGCACTCATGATAATGTAACGCCTCCCATTTAAGTACCTCTTGCCATGCTTGTTCGTTATTTGCATTATGAATCTTAATTATATTGTCCATATCCTCCTGTTTCAGCTCATCCTTTTCCCATCGCCATCCTTTACGTAACATGGCATTCCAGAACATTTGTTGACTTGGATATACCCAAAAATCAGGTTTACCATCTTCAGTTACTTTTGGAATTGATGAGACTTGTCTCTCAGTGGGTAATGGAAAAGGTTGACCTGGTGCTGGATTTTGATTTGCCGGTGGCATCATATTATATGGATTGATATCACTATCTTTGCCATCTTTGACTTCAGCACCTTCCATTAACACGGGTTTTTCTTTGCGATGCATTGGACATTCTGGTGGCGGTTCCATTGACATATCATATTTTTTCATTTTGTGATCCATTGGAGGAACTGCTTTCATGTTAGCAGATGATTCACCATCACTTGGATTTACAATTTTAGATGCCACTAAATCAGCAGCCGAGACTGTGTTACCCATGGTTCTAAAAAGAAATTGAAAATAAATTGACATGTTTTTTTTTCTTATGTAATCTCAGTGTAATGAATAAATGGGGCACAAGGTCGACGCAAAATCCTGAATTAGAAGAGAATTGTCATCGAATTCTTACCTTATCTAAATGCGATCAACCGTTATGTGATGATTTTCAATAAATTTAATCAATTTTTATATCATTTAATCACAAAAAAAATAACAATCACAATTTCGCGTTTTTACAAATCTCTCGTGTTTTCCACAGCAAAATGACAGCTGTCAGAGAGCTACAAATTGTTTTTTTTTTTGAATGAAACGAAATACGTTGAAATTTGAGTCATTTTGTCATTTTAGAGGAAATCTTGAGGATTGGACTGCAGAGCTTAAAAATGGTCAAAATTTGATAGTAATAGAAATGAAAAATGATTTGTTGGTAAATTAAAAACAAAGATTCACACTTGTTATTTATTTGCCATGATTGATGAAATATTTAAAATAATTTTTGCAAAATTAAAAAAAAAGTGAATTCATTGAAGAGTTATTTCATATCTTTCTGAGTAGAACTTTTAACATTTTTTTCTGTTGTGTGTTGTTTTTTTTTACTTCACTCAACTACTCTTTGAGACTGGAGGCACAACTTTTGCCGATTTGGTTGTGTCATAATGTGGTTTATATTCCATTGGAGTAGTCGGTGGCAAATTCAGGATTCGTCTCAAGGTATCTCTGATTCGAGCTGTCGCAGATTGATCTGATGCTGTCCGATTCCAAACACTCAAATGGTCTTCCGGATATTGACTTGATATGGCAACTCCACATATTTCCTGTCCCACAAGAAATTGTTCGCCCAACATTGCCATACATACGTTTTCCCATGCTCGGTCAACTTTATTTTTCCTCAGTCTCACAATCCATTTACCGCCTCGAGCATTTGCGGTATCTTCCCACATTGGTTTGATTCCACTCTAGAAAGATAAAAGTGCATGAGTAAAATATTTGTAATGAAAAAAGTTGAAAAAGAATGTCTCACTTTAAACAAATGAAGTATTCTGTAAGGTTTGAGCACAGTGGGTCGTATTAAATAACAATACATTGCCCACCACTGTTCAACTGTGGCAATTCGACCTATGAAATGAATCGAACGACCATATTCCTGAGCTCTTAGTTTTGCAGATCCTTTTTTGCCGTACCATAAACAATACGTGTGCTGTAAAAGATGATTCATTTAGTTTCTTGTTATTATTTACAGGTACAAACCAAAACTAACCTGCAATTTGTGTTCGGATGGACTTATATCGATGGGTCCCAATTTCTCAAAATCGAATTCAACTCCATCGTCATCACTGTCATCCGAATCACTAACAACTGGTTTAAAGCTAAAAAATATCAATGAAATTAATCACAAATTTAACTTGCTTCCTTATTATTTTACGTATAAATATTTTATAAATACCTCACATTCACATACACACACACTTTGTATCCAAATATTTCTTACCTTTCGTATTTTGAAGTCATTTTTGTAGGTTTTTGATATCTCTTTCTTTTTATTTAAAGACACGTGCAATTATTTATCACAGTTATCCGGTTTTTATAAATTTTTATTCTTATTTAATAGGTTTTTTTTGTTTATTGAAAAATATTTTCTCACTTTTGATTTTCTTTTGCAAAGCTTTTTTGACAACACTTTGATGACATTGACATATGTCAAAATTTTGTAATTGTTTTTGTTGTAACGGCGAATTTGAAAATAACCTAAGTCACATTCAATTCAAAAGTACGATTTCCCAGGAGTTAAATGATGCACAAAATCTGAGTAGACGAATGTCGAAGAGCTAGAAACAGATATCACAATTTATTATGGAGCTCTATGTAAAAAGAGTGAAAACAAAGTATTTAAGCAGTCATCATTTGTATTTTTCAACTAAAGCGCCAAGTAAAAAAGAAGTTGATCGAGAACAATTGAAACAAAAAAATAAAGTTACGATAATTTAAGACGCAATAATCAAATAATATTGAACTGAAATGGCAGAACAAGCTGAAAGATCTTCAATTAGAACAACAGTTGATGCAACTGTGCAGGAAGAAGAAGAAGAATCTGGACCAATCCCAATCGGAAAATTGGAGGTGAATTTTTTGATCAAATTGTGATATTGAGAAATGTTTTAATTAAGCTAATTTTTCATTAAATTTTGAAGGGTAATGGAATCACAGCTGGCGATATAAAGAAATTAATGGAAAATGGTTATCACACAGTCGAATCTATTGCTTACACTCCCAAAAAAGCCCTTATTACCATAAAAGGCATTTCAGAGGCAAAAGCTGATAAGTTGATTGCCGAATCACACAAAATGGTCCCACTGGGATTCACGACTGCCGCTGACTTCCATCAAAAACGCTCTGAAATCATTCAAATAACGACCGGATCTCGCGAGTTGGATAAACTTTTAGGTGGAGGCATTGAAACCGGATCAATCACTGAATTGTTTGGAGAATTTCGTACCGGAAAGTCACAACTGTGTCATACATTAGCAGTGACATGTCAAGTAAGTTATTTAATTTTTACATATTTCAGATTTTAAATTAAAAAATTTTGTATTCAGCTTCCAATCAATCAAGGTGGAGGTGAAGGTAAATGTTTGTACATTGATACAGAAGGCACATTTCGTCCAGAACGTCTATTGTCCATTGCTGAACGTTATAAAATGGATGCAAATGCAGTTCTGGATCACGTAGCTTTTGCACGGGCTTTTAACACAGATCACCAAACCCAGTTATTGATGAATGCAGCAGCAATGATGGCCGAATCACGTTACGCCCTTCTCATTGTTGATAGTGCAACTTCTTTGTATCGTACTGATTTTATTGGTCGTGGTGAATTGAGTAATCGTCAAATGCATCTTGCCAGATTTTTACGTATGCTCCTTAAGTTAGCTGATGAATTTGGTGTTGCAGTTGTTATCACAAATCAAGTTGTAGCACAAGTTGATGGTGCTGCAATGTTTGCAGCTGATCCAAAGAAACCAATTGGTGGGAATATCATTGCCCATGCAAGTACTACACGTTTATCGTTACGTAAAGGACGAGGAGAGAATCGAGTCTGCAAAATTTATGATTCTCCTTGTCTCCCTGAATCAGAATGTATGTTTGCTATTAAAGCATCTGGAATTGGAGATGCAACTGAATAATCCTTCAATGCTTTTTTTCGTTTCACTTTCATCAGAGTACAATTTGAATTTATCATTCTCTGTAAATATTTTGACATTATGTTTTTTGGCAATTCAATAAAATTTTGAAATTAACGATCTTAAAATTTGAATTTTGTTTACATGAAATTGCATTTGAATGCATGTCCCATAGATACACGACTGACAATTGATATCATATGATATGAAATTGAATTAACGAGTGTAATTCTCGTTCAGAGATGTTTAATTTTCAATTTTTAATGAAATTTTTCAAAGTATAAGTGTCTTTTGGAAAAATAAAACGAAAATTTTACTGGAAAACAGTGTTTTAATCAAAATATGTAAATTCGAAAACTGCGCAATTTTCGAACATAAACTGTGTAAACTCGAACCTGTTTGGAAATGGCACAGACAGACACAATACGAAAATTTTGTTTCATGAACGTCCAATTTCAAACGATGTTTATTTGAAATTTCAATTCTGATGAACGTAAAAACAACAAATAATAAAAAAAGATATTTTATATTTTCATATTCAAGGAAAAATTGTTATATATTAAGAAATAAGTAAAAAAATCACTTAAATTTAATCGAAATTACCTTAAAAAAAGACAATTTATTAATAAAACCATAAAAAATTTAATCGTAATCTAGTTAAGCTGTTAAACAAAAATACATAAAATGAATTATGATGTTCTGCTGAATTTGAGATCAACCCTTAGAGGTTCAAGCAACTCAGGAGCAAGTTCATCTGATCAGTCAAATACACCTCAGTCGTCAGCTCAAAATGCGACACCACATGAGGCTCGTCCACGGATATTGCAAGGTGTGAGTGCGACAAACTTTTATCGCAACACCAACTCATCCCAAACAGTCAAAACCACAAATGATGAATTGAAAGGGAAATTTATGAGTATGTGGAATAACATGAAATTTGGATGGACTGGAGTGCGAACAAGAACAAGTTTTTCCAAAGAGCAACCTGTATGGCTATTGGGACGATGTTATCATCGAAAAGATCCTGTATGTGAGGAAGCATCGGCTGTAAATTTTGATTTGAGTGGAACTATTACGACGGAAGGTCAAATTGCACCAGAAGAACCAACACCAATACTTACCACAATTTCACCATCTGCTGAACCGTGTCTTGTATCACCAGCAGAAGAACTTGGATTGGATGCAGCATACGAAGATAATGCAAGTCCGGATGATAACATATGTGAGGATGAGGGATTGGAAGGATTCAAACGAGATTTTGTTACACGTATTTGGATGACATACCGTGAAAAATTTCCTTTGATGAATGATTCCAATTACACTTCCGATTGCGGTTGGGGCTGCATGATTCGAAGTGGCCAAATGTTGCTAGCAGAAGCACTTGTACGTCATTTCCTTGGAAGAGGCTGGCGATTTGATCCAGAAATACTGATAGCAACATCATCCTATGAAGAAGCGTTACATCGTCGTATCATTCGATGGTTTGGTGATGTCAAATCCAAAAATTGTCCTTTTTCGATTCATAATTTGGTACAAATTGGAAAAGAGATTGGAAAGAAACCCGGAGATTGGTATGGGCCAAATAGTGTGGCACACGTCATACGAACAGCAATGAAAAAGGCATCATTGGAAATCGCAGATCTAGAAAATTTAAATGTATATGTGGCAAAAGATTGTGCAGTTTATTTACAGGATATCTATGATGAGTGTATTGTAAATGAAAAACTTGCAAAAGCACCTTGGAAAAAGGAGGAGGACACCTCACAAGGAACACACTGGAAATCCCTCATTTTATTAGTTTCACTAAGATTAGGTACTGAGCGGTTAAATCAAATTTACGGTGATTGTCTCAAAGCAATGCTAAGTTTAGAATATTGCATTGGAATAATTGGAGGTCGACCAAGGCACTCACTTTATTTCGTGGGATATCAAGGTAAATTAAATTTGATTAAATTAAAATATTTCATAACTTACCCTGATCTTTCAGAGGATAAACTGATTCACATGGATCCACATTACGTGCAAGATGCTGTTGATATGTTACAAGACGATTTCCTGCTTAACTCGTTTCATTGCAAATCACCGAGAAAAATGAAGCTAAGTAAAATGGATCCGTCATGCTGCATCGGATTTTATTGCAAGACAAGAGCAGATTTTGATCGATTTGTGTCAAATATTCAACAGGTAACTTGAATCTCATTATCTTAATTGAAATACAAACAATTAAAATTTCTTGACAGTTCCTTCAACCATGCAAAAATTGGATGGACAAACAGCAAGCAAATTCAGGTCGAGATTATGCTGGGCCAGATATTTCCTATCCCATGTTTGTGTTTTGTAAAGGTCGAAGTAAGGATCATGAAAGTGAATTGCCACGTGTTTATCGTTCACCCGTTAATGTGATGTCTCAGTCAGCATACACCACAGATGCATCAGATGACGATGATGGCATTGAAGAATTTGTATTCATATAAATTTGAATTGAATTTCCATAAAAAGCAAAAGTCGCTTCCTTCCCCGTTGCTTTATTTTTGTACACACACAAACACACACATAATTTGCATTAAAATAATACGTACTTATAAATTTTTATGCCATGTTTAATATAAAAAATTAGTGATTCTTGAATATTTTTGTATCATATAAAAATTATTATTAAGGATTTAACTAAGACTATTTGTTACTAATTTGCACTCTTTCAATGTGATTCTTTTATTATTCAGAAGACTTATTTATTAATATTTTTTTCTCGTTCAATTAAAATTTAAATTTGATTGTAAGATTATAAGTTAGGTGTCTACTGTTAAAAAAGTATGAAATTTACATAAAATAAAATTAAATGCTCCTAGAAAATTAAATGACAAAAAAAATGTTTTTCTTCATTTTAAGCGATCGTCACATGGTCTGACGTTGAATCGAAAAAATAATTTCAGCAAATTTTACTAAAAAATAAACGATTTACGTTTACT
Source organism: Culicoides sonorensis (assembly GCA_900002565.1). Classification (NCBI taxonomy): domain Eukaryota; kingdom Metazoa; phylum Arthropoda; class Insecta; order Diptera; family Ceratopogonidae; genus Culicoides; species Culicoides sonorensis. Next base: position 407,881 of record LN483386.1, on the reverse strand, counting down.
CGAAATTTCATGGAAATATGTAATGCGAAAAAATTGAAAACGTAAACATGGATGATTTTTACGAGTGCATTTCCATGAGCCAATGAAAACACTTCGCTCGCTCCGTGATTTAAACACACTTTGCCTGTGTATAAGCGTAGGCTTTGTGTCTTTTATGAACGGAATAGTTCCATGTTTTTAAAAAGTTTAGAAGTAATTTCAATATTTTGAGTTTCATTTAACTTTTAACAGACAGACAGGCAAACAGATGATCGCCAACTTTTATGAGGAATTCAATGAAAAACAAATAATTACAAAACGTGATTACCGTTGATATGAAAAAAAAAAATTAAAATTATTAAAAAACTGCTTGTTATATCAAATGTCAGGGTATTACCCTAGGTTGATAAAAATAATTCTAATGACTTTGCATTTCACACACTTTATTTCTTTTTTTTTCATTTAAAATAAGTTGAATGCCTCTTAGGACAATGTACCAAATTGATTATTTGACGTGATTATTTGATTTTAAAGAAAAAAATTTTATAGTAATTTTTTTTTTTTTAGTAATTTAAAAAATATTTTTTAACACTATTTAACAATTATAAGCGATTTTGACTCACTAAACCATGATTGACAGGCGATTATCAGTTACAAAGCTGTTAAAAAGCCTGGATCAAAATCATACTTTGGTGCGAAATGCAAAACAAATTATGGAAAAACCTACGATTGAATGGTATATGAAAGTGCATAACCGATTTATAGAAGTCTGGGTGAAAATAAGTTGAATTTTAAGTGCTGCTGATCGACATTGACTTGGAAAGCACAATGAAAATTAACGGACATACTCACAATATCACATTTTTCAATATCAATGTAAAATATATTGCAATGATATAGAAATGAAAAATGGCAACGATCATACCATGTTGAAAACACCGGTTCTCGTCCGATCACCGAAGTTAAGCAACATCGGGCGCAGTTAGTACTTGGATGGGTGACCGCTTGGGAACGCTGCGTATCGTTGTCTTTTTTTTATCAAAAAGTTTTTAATTTTTTTCTCTCTTTAACATCCTTTAATAAATATGAAAAATCAAAAAAGTAATCTTTTCATTACAAAAACATTTTGTAATCATTTTCTACACTCATTTTACACCTGAACAATCATTTAAAATCCTATCACTTACCAAACATGTGATCCATAAACAATTATTTTTGTATTGTGTAAATTGAAACCATCTTTATTTGTTTAATTTTATTTTATTTTTTTTTTAATTTAAATGTTTTTTGTACTTTCATAACAATTTGTCAAAACAACTTTAAATAAACATACAAAAAAAAATTTATGACGAAATAAAATTTGCTTATGAAAGTAATTTTTATGTTTATTTGATGTGATAATTGAAAAAAATAACACTTAAAATAAAATTATTATCAAAACTTTTCTCACACTCACGTGTGTGTGTCTCTGTGTATGTATTTACGTATGTATAAGTCTATTGAACTTTGATCGAGGACAGGTGTAATAAAAAAATATTGATTATTAAACAGTTTTCGCGCAAATCAATCTTATCAGTGACCATGTGAGTGAAGTCATCAGAATATGTGACCATGTGTTATAAAATGACATTCAATTTCTAAGAAAATAAAAACAAAAGTTTTTTTTCTCTTGTTCCTTGGTAGAACAAACTTTTATTTTTACTTTGTTGACAAACTCAAATACTGATTAAAATAATAATAATAATAACATAAATATTAATATACTTCTGGTTTCTGATAAGATATATACTTTTTATTTATTTTTTTTTGTACCCGAACGTTGTTTATACGATTTTTTTTTGTGTAAATATTTTAAATTTAATAACAAATGTGAAATGAGTACGTGACTTTTAAAAAATTTGAAATTTCATAAAAATATTGATCATTAAAATGACGTCTTTCCAAAAAAAAAAAACGTAATTTTTTATTATTATTAAGATTGATATGATTAATTACCTAATGGGAGTCGTCATTTGCACGATTTTTCAATACTAACTGGATACGCAGGTGAAAGTTTGACAATCTCTATTTACGTACAGAGTTTTTGAAGTTTTCGTATGTGTATGTATACAAAATGAGTTGTCAAATTTGTAACCCAGTAAATCTGCCTGACATAAACCTTGACAGTTCTTTTTGTATAGATACACATATAGAAATGTCAAAAGCGTGTTCATAAAATGACTTTGTCAAATGTTTAACTGCTAGTTATTTTTGACGTTTCCGTATGTGTTTCTATGCAATCTGAACTGTCACAGTACTGTCAAATTACACATTTTCAAAATTTCTTAAAAACAAAGTCAAAGCTTAAAACGCCAACTGGGTAAGTAGATTAAATTTGACAGTTCATTTTGCATAGATACATATACGGAAATTTCAAATATTATGCACGTAAATAGAGATTGTCAAACTTTCACTTGCGTACCAGTAAAGCTATTTGAGGTTAATTTGCTATAGATGAACAAACAGAAACGTCAAGATATTGTATTTTGAGCTACTTCTGTCAAATAAATGTCAAACTTAAATGTGATCCATAAGAATTACTGGCTACGCAGGTGAAAGTTTTTAACAATATCTATCTACGTAAAGATTTTTTGAAGTTTCCGTATGTGTATCTATGCAAAATGAACTGTCAAATTTTATCTGCTTACCCAGTTGGCGTTTTAAGCTTTGATTTTGTTTTTTAGAAAGTTTGAAAATGTGAAATTTGACAGTACTGTGACAGTTCATATTGTATAGAAACACATACGGAAACGTCAAAAATAACTAGCAGTAAAACATTTGACTATCTATACAAAAAGAACTGTCAAGTTTTACATGCTTACCCCCTTACTGTACCCCAATTAAATTATGGTGTGGGCAAAATTAAAAGAAAGAAAAACTTAAAACAAAAACAATTGAACTAAAAATTATACAAAATCCTGATCTATTCAATAAAAATTAATTTTGTGTAGGTGTCTGTTTTTCATTTTTTCTATTTTTTTCTAAATTTCTTCAGTGAATCATCCATTAGATCTCGTTCTACCACTAATAAAAAATATGAATGAATTTATTTGCTCATACTATTATTAAAAATAGATTAAACATGAGGACACGCACTGAAACCATTAATTTTCTTCATCCCAACTATTAATAGAAAAAAAAAACAAAAAAAATAAGAAAAAAAGTCTTCAATGAAATTCCAGTTTATTGTGATAAGATAATGTTTCATACTAAAAATAAAATCGAGGATATGAATTTCAAGAACATTTCATTATAAAATAAATATAGGAAATTACATCCAATTCATAATAAAAAAAATTTGTATATCAAATTAAACACAAACACGCACACGCACATTCATTGGATAGCTTTTCAATGATAATGAGAGTGATATTTGATAACATAAGTGCATACCTATGTTTGCTTCTGATAACGAAACACGTGAGTTGTTTTGATAAGTTTATTATTATTATTATTATATCTTTTTTTTTTTGAATTACAATGAAAAATTTTGGTGAATTAGTGATAAGTGAATGTTATTTTTTGGCATAGTGTATCATTGAAATAGATCTTATCTTACTTTTTCGAGTTCTAACCAGATTTAGGCAATTAAAGTTTGATTTTTTGGGAGGTACCGAAGCATTTATGTGAAGTCATACCACGTGCTCATTTCAGCAGGTTGATATAAGTCTAGAAGCATTGGAAGGTGCAGAGACTGAAAAATTGCTTGAGAAGCAGAAAAATTCAAAGCACTGAACCTTTAATGCCTCAAAGGACACCGTATGTTGAATTTTAGCTAAGATTTTCTCTTATAGCAGGAGTGGATTTAAAATTGTTAACGGCCCTGGCATTTTGTATGATTTTCTTTAAAATTTACGCTAAGCTTAACTTTTGGAAGACGATCGACTGCGGCTTTGCTGGCATTTGCCTTATTGCTCGTATGGCCAATCCACCACTGTCAGTGGTGACCATTTTAGCTCTTTCGGAGCTAGATCTGGCTCTTTTTTGAATTTTTTGGCTCTCAACATAGTTCAAAAGCGCCTTGGAGTTTTTTTAGCTCTTTCATTACATAATTTTGGCTCTTTTAGCTCTTCGCCTTACCTTTTTTGTTCAATTAAATTTTGACTTTTAATTAAATAAAATTTCCTGGATCGAAACTACTTCAACGACGAAATGTTGGGCATAAGTGTACAAATATCAAGATACAGCAGGATACAATTTATTTGGCAATCTGACGACATTTGTCCTTGATCTATTATCACTTCCTCACTTCAACTCAGATGTTGAACGAATATTTAGTGAATATAATGAATTTGATCGTTTGACTAACCGAATGTCGATTAAAACACTGAAGGCAATTTTGTTCATTAGATATGGTTTGAAGATGTGTGAGGTTTGTTGTAATGATTACAAACTGACTAAAGATATTCTGAATCATATGTGTCAAAAGAAACTGGAGAAGATGAATTACAATTGAATCAAAATATTTCACCTCTTTTAACGTAAATCAATAAGTCCCAAAAGTCGAATAAAAATTTAAAACTTGAACTATAATGAAAAAATAGATAAATTTTTATTTGAACATATTTTAGCTCCCATTTAGCTCTTTTTGAGGAAAATTTGGTCACCCAGGCCCACTGTCTTCTAGTTGCCATCTGAATTTTTTTTTCTATTTTTCAATGTATCAAATTTTTTCAGAATTCAATAGAAAGTTTTCTAACTAAAACAATACCATTCCATTGGCATTTGATTCCGTTACACACACACACTGATCAATACAAATATCATTTTAGCACACGATTTGATTGTTTAATTACACTTTATTATGGCAAATAAATTTCTGGAATGTGATATAAATTCATAGTTTCAATATTTCTGCTACTGTTTATTGTGCTACTTAACATTAAAATCAATCGATTTTGTGCTATGCGTGAATGATTTTATAGCTGAAAATTAACACGATTTTTATTTGAACGACAAAATTGTGTTTGATCAAGAGTCTCATGATTTCAAGCAAATGATGATTCATTAATTGTCAAAATCGTGAAGAAATGAGTGTTTCCAACCTCAAACACACATTTATCTTATCTGTTTATCATAAAATAAAATTAAATTAAATAAAATAAACACAAAAAAATTACAGTAAAAAAAATAACGAATTTCTTTAAATAACAGCCACGTCTCACTATTAATAGCTCATAGAGACATATTTTAAAAGAAAATGTGAGTTAAATGAACAAAAACATTGAAGCGACACATACACAAGGTTAGAATTTTATGTTGACAACGACTCACAACATGTTGTCGAGTTATAACACACAAAATTTCATCAAACAAAAAAAAATATAATAATAATGTTGCAAATAAATGTGTTTTTTTTTATTAATATCATTATTATTATTATTATGAGAGAAAAACACACACATAATTCATTGAGGCAAGATATTTTTTTTCATTTTATTTTGAAAATGAAGCGTGATTAAACGTGGTGCCTTATTTTTTTATTTAAGATGATTTTAACTAAACACATACACACACACAACTCATGTGGCTAAATTTGAATATTTGTTCAACAAAAATAATAATATGCGTATAGCAACGTGTCTCTATTCAAAATGTACATGTGAAAATCTTTTTTTTTATTATTTATTTTTGTTGAAATTTATCATCACATTATTTTTGCTAAAAAATAAAAATAATTAAAATAAAAATTTTCCCTACAGTTATTATTTGAATTGTATCTCTTTAACTTATATACATAACTTTTTAAAACAAATAAATAATATAAAAGTAAATGTAAAGTCACGGTTATAGTACAGCTATAAACGAACACGTGATGGTTTTAAATTGAAAGAAGACAAAAATTTTATATTTATTTATTTTTTTTTATTAATATTTGTGTTAAAAATAAAACATTCATTGGCACACATCTGTCACAGTCATTATTATATTTTCTCATTGAAATTATCAAATGATTGAATAAATTGTCTAAGCTTGAATTTTAAAATGTTTGGGTTTTTCAGTTGTGACAAGATATTTCTAGATCTTCGTATTGATGACCTTTGCATGAAATTTATACATTTTTCATAATTTCAAGGATTTTTAAAGAAACGTTGAAATGAATTTTTGCTTCACTGAACTAGAATTTTCTTATTCTATGCACGTTGTTTACATCGAGAAGAAGACATGAGATTTTTAATAAGTAAAATTAATGATAACTTTATTCTTACAATACTTGTGGAAATTTTTTTTTATCAGCCACTTGTTATGTAACAGGGATTTGATGGAAAAGTCATTTTGATAGCAATTCATTTGAAATTTGACATTTTTTCATATAAGAATTTGATATTTCTGTACGTGGAACTTTTTTATTTCAATTGATGGGTACACAGATAAAATTTGACAGCTCATTTTGTATAGATACGCATACGGAAACTTCAAAAATTCTGTACGTAAATAGAGATTGTCAAACTTTTACCTGCGTACTCAGTAAGTCCATAGAACAGAATTCATTTTGACGTTTTAAAATTTCACATACAAAATTTTGAAGTTTCCGTATGTGTTTCCATTGAAAATAAACGTCAAATGAAATGTCAAGTGAAATTCTGATCTATGTACTTTGCTAGTGAAATCTTAAAATTTAAATACAGCTTTGACAGTTGAACCCTTAAAAGTTTTTGCTGAACGAGGAATTTTAACAATCTAATAATATTTTTTTACAATTTTCTTCTAAATATCAGTTCACAGTGTATCGAAAGTGAAATCCATGAATGTAAACCCACGATATTAGAAAATGTATTTTCATGTGCTGTTATGAAACAATATATACAAGTTTATTCATAGGGAAAACTCAACAAAACTCACTGTAATTAATGAAAGTGGATCATATGAAAATTCCACGTGAGTTTTGAAATAAACATAATCAGAAACGTTGACGTGACACGAGTGAAAAAATATACTTGAAATACAATTTCTTTTTGATTATAAGAATAATTGAAATGTACTCAAAGTTATTTTTGGTTTCAATTTTAACATGATTTGAAACGATTTTAATTGAGGAAATCGGTTTATCATTATTTGAGATCAATTAAACGTTTTTGGTAGAACTTATCTTCACGTGAACAGCCATTAAAAAAATGATACTATCTTATGAAATTTGAATTGATTGATAAACGATAGAATTAATAACAAGTAAATCTAAAAATAATAATGACGCTTATCAGACATTTTTGCACGGAAATTCCCAAAATAAAGACAAGCATTTGTGATTGATAACTGATAAATGACTTGACTCACTTTAAATATTATAAGTCTGATGAAAAAAAGCTTATTTTAAAACGAAATCTTACCCCCTAGGATAAAATTCACATATCAATGACATTTGACTAATGATGATTAGCCCTAATCAGCTGAAAGCTCTCTTCAATTAACATGTCAATCAAATTTACATGAAATGAAAAATATTGCAAACGAAAAACTTATTTGTTTGGTTTCCATTTAGTAGGAACGCACTAATCTAATTATAATCTCTTTTGCACGTTTATAAACATTAACTTTTATTGGTAATCAGTGTACGTCACATGATATCTTACCCAGTAATATCAAGGAAATAAACAATAAAATGACGGATTACGATTAAAGTGAAACCTCAATTTTTATTTTGAGCAAAAAACTCATTTGAAAGCACGTGAGACGATTCAATCCATCATTCACCAAGTAAATTCCAGTAAAATCTTCTTTCAAATTCATATCAAGACTAAAATTGTTCAGTTCATAAAGCAAATACTGTAATTGACCAGATGCAATATTACTAAACAGAATTTTTTATTACCATTGACGTAAATATCCTGATTTAGATACAAATTTGCAATACACATTCTTTATAACTTTTAAATGTAAATTTTTTTCTTAACAACCACTTGGTATCTTACGTTAACACACATATAACATTAACACACAAGAATAAAGAATTAACTTTTAACGCAATTATACATTAAAAGCAATAATAAAAAAATAAAATGAAATATCGCAACTTACAGTAAGTAACAAACCTGTCGACCTTGAAATAATCACGAGAGGAACTTAATCTATCTGTATTTCATTAATCTTATATACATTAAGAAGAAAAATATCTTTAAATAATATTTTCTATACAAAAAAATAATACATAAAATATTTCGAAAGAAACATTACAGTTAAAAAAATAAAATTAAAATAAAATAACATGTTTCTTAGCAAATTGCTGTCTAAAAATAAATAAAATTATTCAATTAAGTATCCACACCAACCAGTCGTTTCCATGTTTATGATCTCTATTTAAATTGTATGTAAATACACGGCCTACAGACATATCTGTGTGTGTGTGTTTGTGTATTTTGATATAAAATATTTATTATTTTGATTAATAAAACAGAAGTTAAAAACTATATTTAACAAATATTGAGGCCACATTACCGTTAATTTTGTTAAAAATAGCTAAAAATTGATGTTGTTAAATTAAATTTAATTTAATTTAAAAAAAAAAAAACATTCAAGCAAATCTTCATTAATGTGTTTTTTTTGGTGAAAAACAGAGGTGTGTAAATGTATTTTATTTGAAAACGATCCTTACATTTCTCGAATTTTCTTATATCATTGAGAGTTGTGTGGTCTAGTTTTGGTAATCACATCAGATGCCCTGGCTACTCTAGGGAAGGGTTTACAATGCTCCATTAGGGTCCCATAGAGTCCTTCTGTTTCCATAGTAAACCTAAATTTGGGCCCGATCCTAAATTAGTGGCAAATTGGCCATACGGGGAATCAGGCAAATGCCAAAAAGACCGCAGTCGATCGTCATGTAAAAGTTAAGTTAAGCGTAAATTCAAATGAAAATCATAATAATTAATAATTTGATCCACCCCTGTCCTAAATGTGGACCTTAGCTTTTATACTGTCATCTGAGAGCAGTCGTATCTACGCCAAAGACATGAACAACGAATGCCTTAACTATTGGACTATGGCAGCTCACTACTTCTGGATTCTCTTCCAAGAAATTTCGATATCGATAATGATGATTCGAGAAGGGGATACCAACCTCAGTCACTACTACATTAGGCTTTTTGTGGCCTGTGTTTCGACTTACCCTAAATTATATTCCTTTTTAATGATACTTATTATCTTTAAGAAATCATCATGTGAAACTCAAGTTCAAAGAGGGCAGTTGGTTTTATTTGCCCTTTCAAATGCCCAAAAAAACTTCTTCTCCTGTTCTCAAGTCCACTACAGAAGCAGAGAATGTGCTGAGCACTTTCTTCTTCTGCTTGACATATTCTACATAAATCTGTTTCACTTCGATTCATTATCTTAAGGTGTTTTAGTACACGTGCGTGGCCCGTAAGGAATGCCACAAGAACTATGTGGTTATTCGTAGAAGCCTTTTAGTACGAATGGCTGACCATTTGGGTATAAGATTAAATACGTGTTCAGAAAGACGATTGCTTTGCAGATCTCAGTACCAAGTTGCTTCATCTATTAACACTCAAATATTGCCGACTTTGCTATTTTTAATGAAATTCCTAAGCATGGTTCTGTACTGGCATAAGTTGAAGCTGAACCTTCCATTGCTAGTCTGTCCGCAAATTCATTTCCCTATATTTAACTGTGCTCAGGCACTCAAATGATTTTCACGACGATTTTCGATATTTAATCACATGTTCAAATGACAAAAATTCTTCCATAGACTTCCTTTTGAAACTATTTTTTTCCGCTTTAAACACACTTCAACCTCAAAAATATCAAAGAAACAAAATCACATACCAGTCATTAATATATAATTATAAAGTTTACAGTTACCAAGACAACTCATATTATTATTATTAATATTTTTTTTCAATTCAAAGGCGGTTCTAGCTATTAAATTCAAACAAAATTAACACGCGAATTGAACACACACACACAACATTTTCAATTTAATTTTACTTTTAACATTTAAAAAAATATATATATTTAATAAAAACACATGTTGATAAACAATGTAATGCTATTTGTGCGTACACTTTGCAAAGTTTAACGATTTACCTTGGTGGATGCAATTTCCCAATATCATACTTGTCTCGTGTACATTATTTTGACCGATGAATATTACAACTATTTTTGTACGTGTTACAACAACAACAGAAACAGAAACGTTAATTTAAAAAAAATTATTGTGTGTGCTATGTGAGATTATAGTGGAATTATTTTTTTTTACATTGAGTATGAATGCAATTGGTATAACAACAGTAAATGAATTGTGTATGCACTTTTATTTGTGTATTTCAATTCTCAATGTCTTTAAGTGTCATTTACCTTTTTATTGAAAATGAGAACAATTTGTGTGTGTGGTTTTTTTCATTATTTATTTTGATTTCTAGCTATGTGTATCGTTTGGCTTAATCGTTTGAAGATATTTAAAGCGTTAAAAGATGTTTGTTTGAAATGTGATGTTTGAATGGGTTTTTTTTACGTCTTTTGAGTTTGAAGTCATATGACTAATATATTGATTAAGTTGCGAAACATGGTGAAGTTGAAGGTGATGACACGTTTTAGATGATTTTTTACAGAAAAAATTGAGTGTATAATGAAATTTCTTGGTAAAAAGTGTTGAGTCAATCGATCTGGATGAGTTTTTGTTTTAATTTAAGAGAATGAATGGACAGGGATTGGATCTTGTCGAAGCCCCTGAATTCTTCAATGACCTGATCTCTAATCTTTTGAACGTTGGCCAAAAACAAGTGAGCGCTAAACTTTATACTAGAAGTATCAATAGATTTTTTTCAATTTCCATGGGAAGCATCTCGTTTAACTGAGAGTTTTGCAACGTCAACTTTCGTTTTTGAACTTCTTCTTTTTTCGATGCTAGAGCCAAGAAGCCACTAAGGTTGTCTCCCGAGAAAAACTACACGCCATCATTTCACAACTAAACTACATCAAAATCGTCGCAACCCTCATCTTCCATGTTAAGAATTGACAATCATGGTTGACAAAGCTTCAGTTAAATGACTGAAAAGTCCACGGAGGATCTTGGAATGTTTGAAAAAAGACAAATCTCTCTTTCGAAATTGAACCCATATGTCAATAAATTTTCATAGTCAGTATTTTTCCACTTAAAATCACGCAAATTCTTTAAGCCAACAATTTTATTTCTGTGACACCATTAAACACTTAAAATAACTAGAGTTAGCCAATTTCAAAATGGTTAAAATAATAGTAATACAAATTAATACCTAACTATTTAAGACAAACAGAGTAGTTAACCTTGCAAATGTATGTTTCACGATTCTTATCCGATTATAATTAGCATGCAAGACCACTTGCAGTAACCAGATATCATTTGAAATGAAATAAATTGTGATTGAACAGTTTTTTTTGTGAGTGTATTTCATTTTTTTTTTTTATTTTAATGGAATTAACGGAAGTTATTCAACAAAAATTCCAACGTGAACGACTTTTTTTCGTGCATGATCCATTCATTGATGACAATAAAATCATGACAAAAAGTGTTCAAAAAATCTGAACAGAATATTACTGAAACAAATTTTGATTGATTTTCATTTAAAATAAAAATAAATTTATGACTAACCACACACACATTTTTTTAATCATCCTCATATTAGCTTACTAACATGTTACGAACAAAAATAAAAAATAAGTAGTACACACAAACAATGCTTGAAATATGACACATATATAACATAACATTCACTGTGATCCATATACAATTCATTTGTGGTGTAGAAACGTTGAAATGTACGCTTGTAGTACAAACAATTTATCGTATTAACGAAAAAAGCACACTAATTGGCACGTGATCTTTAAAAATGCACGATGAGCTCGCGTGAGATATGACGTCATATGAACGATAAAAATTTTAATGGATTATTGAAACGGAAAAAAAACTGAATATTAATTTTTGAGGTTAAACAAGAAATTTATGCTAACATTTAAATTAAAATGTAATAAAAAGAAATTTTTTTGATTGAATCACATTCATGACACGGTATGAAATCGTATAACATGAAAAAAATACGCATTATAACGATAAATCAGAGCACGTGTGCCACCATGATACTCCAATTTAAATATAGAACATGATTAACTGTTATTGTTAACAAATTTTACTTATAATTTTAAGACATTTAAACGATATTTCGATGAATTTTATCAAATTATGGTGTTTCATTGTAAAATTTTCTCATAAAAAAATTAAATTTAAAAAGAAAACCAATTTCAATTTCTATTATTAATAAGAATGGAATAAGAACCACTTGGCGTTGGATGTGGAATTTCTAAAAATAGCTCATCAAAAATTTATCATCATACAGGTTGTCGATTTACATTGCTTTGAATATTCGTCGAGTGATTCGTGTTTGTTCCTATTAATACGAGCATGTTTTTTTTTATTTTAATTTTCTTTTATTTTTACATTTAAATGCAGATCAAGAGAGCTTCTGCGCAATGACATGTCGTGAAAATATACGATAAAATGTAAAAAGCATGCCGAGTCCATGCCTGAAAATTTGTACGTAACACACATAGATTTTACGTCTTATTTTTGATCAATCCTGGAAAATCCTTGACATTTAACAAAATTAATGATAACACTCGTAATAGGATTTTACCTTAATTCGATTAAAATTGACAGGAAAAAATTTTTTTTATAACGTTAAATTTAGCTTAAAAGGAATTTTTAATAAAAATACTTGTAAATTTCTTTCATTTTAACACATTTCAATCAAAAAAATAATAAAAAAATAAATATTTTACTTTAAACAAAAAAAGTTAACTGTATGATTCAACATGCACGAATCAAAATTGTGCCATTTTCTTTCATGAGATCACGTTTTCAGTCGCAACACCGTTATACAACACAACTATAAATATAGCATACAAATGTGTGCACATGTTTTTTCAAGTAAGTACATGAAATTTATATAGATTGAACGTGTTTTTTGTTATGAAGTGGGTATTGTATTGTTATTATTATTATTGTTGTTATTCTAATTGGAGATTTTCACTCTCAAAATCAAGGCAAAATTATAATGAATTGAATTGAATATACTTTTAAATACTGTTATGTGTTTTTTTTTTCTTCATTTATTTCCTCTTTGTTTCTATTTATTATTAAATGGAGGACTTAAAGAGGGATTTGGAATGCAGTTATTTGCTGTGTGTATGTTTATAATTGCATTAAATATACACAGACAAAGCCTATGCACTCTCACTTAACGACAAGAATGGAAATAATTGTTGTTTATATTAAATTTAAAATGAAAATAACGAATTATTTGTTTCCATGTGTTGAATTTTAAGTTGTAAAGAAACGAAAATGGTTGTTTGAATGTTTCAAGGTCTTGATTCGAACTTTAAATTAATGGGCCAACTCAAATCATGGTCTCAATTAATCAAATGAGAGAATATGAGAAACTTACACTCTCAACCCAAAAAACAGTGGGGCACCAGTGGAAGACTAGTAAAGGGTATTGGGTTGAGAGTGTGCTGATTTTTCTGTTATAGAATGATTTTTGTTTGACGTTTATCTTGAAATAGTAGTTCGTGATCAAATGTCACTTAAATGTCAACAAATGATAGTTATTGTCATCTGTCATTTTGGTTCAAATCGAAGATCATTAATCGACTAGAAGAATTTCTGTTCAAAAGAAGAAAGTGAGGTAAAATGCAGCATTTTTCATTATTTAATGTAAACGAATTGTCCACAGTTTAAATGTCAACGGTCTGTCAACAAGACGAATTTGTCACATTTGACATATGTCAAATTTCCTGTCAAATATTCTGTATCTGGGTATACAATCGAAAGTTTGACAATGGCTTTTTACGTACAGAATTTTTGAAGTTTCCGTATATGTATCTATACAAAATGAGCTGTCAAATTTAATCTACTTACCCGCTGTGTATTAATACATGAACTGTCAAGTTTTATCTGCTAACCTCCTTATTTTGAAGCCACTAAATCTTGTTCCTTCTAATAGCAAGTTTTTACGATGCCATTGATACCATGCTGGTGCCTTTACAGAACCTTACCTTAAATTTTCCTATTCAATGTGACCCAACTTCCTTAACGTGTATAAAATACCATTCACCTGTTTTCTGATCATGATTAACTTTTCTGACGTAAACTCTCTTAGCAGCCTTTTTTTTTGTAAATTCACAAGAATCAGCTTTCATTTCCAAGTAGAATTAATATCATCACGTTCCTTAATTAACAGATAATTATTCTACATGAACGTCATCACTTCAGTTTTTTTGTGTGTGTGCTATCATTGTATTTCCTTACACAGATATGTAAGAAATGGGCTTTGAACGATTCCAGTGTCCGACAAAAAGACATGAATGGACATAAAAATAGTTGTATGATGTCGTCATAATTATTAAAGTGTTGATTCTAATTAATAGTGAATACACACTATCATTTGCACGAACATAGTTTGTTTTCAAAATGTACAAACACACACACACAGTGCATGTATTGTGTACGAAGAGAATATATTTTTATAATACAACTGTTGAGAACATTTTGGAATGTTATAAAAATATGTCTTGAATCTACCTACTTTATTTCATTTCATGTAACTTTAGAATTCTGTTTTAAAAGCATTTTATCGAGTTATAATATATAGCTTTATGACAGTACAGTTTGTGTGAATAAAACAATAATATTCGTGATATGTATGTACATATAAAAAAAGAGCATGATGGCTATCTCACAGAATTTTTTAACTGTGTAACAGAGAATACGATTTCATGCTCACAATCTACGTATATAACACGAAAAATACCGTATACACTTCCTTTCCATATTACATGCCATTTTAATTTCGATATAACAAAACACGATTCTATTTCAGTCATACGTAGTTACCCAAAGCAACAAGATTGATTTGAAAAGCTCAAATTTTTGCTGCGTGAAATATCTTTTTTTTTTCTCTTGTGACCCAGACACTTTTTTCATGTTTGTTATTATTATGAATATACTTGAATGATACAGACGAAGAAAAAAAATCTAGGCATTTAAAAAAATATATAAATATATATTGATATATTTGGAAATCATTAATAAAAAAAAGTGAGTGCAAATATCAATGAAAAAAAATATAAAAAAAATTTTTTAAAAAAAATTGTATCAAAAGAAAATAATCAGTGTGACCTTTGCAAAAAAAAAATGAAAAAAAAATTATTAATAATCCATTTCATTGATTAAACTAACAGAAAAAAAGATTAAGACAAAAGTTATCAAAAGGGGAAACTTATTATTATTATTATTATTGTTATCAATGAATTCCGATTAATTCAAAATGATAAAAAAAAAAAAAAAAAAAAAAAAAAAAATAAAAATTTTTTTTTTT
>LN483386.1:381422-392404 GCA_900002565.1 Culicoides sonorensis | reverse complement strand
TTTTTTTTTAACATTAATCACTCACACCTAAAAATCTGGGTGTTTCCTTGATATTTTAAATTCGGTTGTGAAAATCGAAAATATTTTTGAAAAATATTTTAAAGAAACGCTTCTGATTATCACTTTCAATGAATATTTTACCTCTAGTCTTTACACGTGTCTTTTTTTAGTGATGTCTTGAAAATAAATCATTATAAAAACAATTTTTTTATACATCTGACGTAAAAATAAACATTTAATATTATAGTGTGAATCTAAAATTTAGCACACACGAAAATTTTAATCTAGCACGAGTTGTGACATTCATCCGGACACTATACAAAAAAAAAGAAATAACTTTATAGAAGAAGAAGACGAAAAACAAAATTAACATCTCTATAAAATGAAAAAAATAAACATGTTATCACATCACGCGATCATAGAACTTCCATAATTATCACGAGTACGAGTACGCAAAAAAATTACAATGTTTTTTTTATAATCTAAAAAAAAAACAAAAATTTAAATAAAACTTTTCATTGTTTAATTTAATTTAATTTAATTTTAAATCCATTTTAAACTATAGAACAACAGTTATTACATGAATAATGAAAAATTAAAAGCTGTTTTCAAGAACACTCATCATCAGTCAGTCACCAAGTCATTCAACCGGTTAAAAATCAATAAAGGTGCAAACAACAAACTGTTTCACATGCTAGTTATTATGTACTATATATTTTACATTTTCATTCAGTTATTTATATACAATTGATAAATTTTCGTTGTAAGTTTCATGTGAACTAATGTTGTCGACGATATAATATGTTTTATTTGAAGAACAAATGGATGCTCAACTGGGTTACACTGTGAGTTGAAAACGTCCCACCGCAAACCACCCCGCATTAAATGCATAGACTAAAAGAGTGCCCATAATATTCAAAATTTTACCCAAATTTCCAGGAAATGCGTTAAAAATTGCATTCATCAAACATTTTGTAAGCGTCAATAAAAGATCTTTGTCTGTGGACCAAATCAATTTGTACTGCGGGGCGTTTTCAACTGACTACTCCTTTATGCATGGTATTACTCCTTATAATTTACGTACAGAGTGCGTTATACTTTTTCCGCTATCTATACACATACGAATTTGTTATAAGTCTTATACCTTGCATAAAGCGGGCGTTAGAGTGCATTTTGATTACCCTTAAAAGGAGAAAATATTTCGATTTTGACTATTCCTCATCTAATGGCCCCGACTGATGGCCTGAGTGCAGGCTTAATAGCCGCCCTTCAAATCTGATCTCACTCCTCGTCTTCTGTTCCAACGGACTTCCCACAATTGGGACACCTGTAGTCAGCTAAGTAGTAGTCTACTTAAAACACAAACTACTGAAATCAGATGATGATGATTATAAGCGGGTATGCCCACCTCAGCCACTTAGTGTTGGGTTTTTTCAATTTCATCATTTAACGAAAATCAGAAGCCCATTTAGATTTTATAACTGATTTTTTACGGTTTGAGGTCCATGAGATCTTAGTACATTTCTGTTAATTGTACTCCAAATAATCAATTCAAATTAAAGTCCTTCCGACTTGTCATGTAATTAAAAAGTCATCGGAAATATCAGTTGAATAATTTGAACATTGACTATGATGATGGTGATGATAAAATAATTATTATTTAAAGCTAAATAAAGTTCATCATACACAATATTCTCCTATTATATTATAGTTTGTCTGCGGTGTGGGCTTAATTTTTAATTTATATTTTATAAATGTACCGCAAATGTACTCTCTGAATACATGTAAAACTTCGTTAAAATTCACGATGAGAACGTCACTCGTCGTCAAACACACGGAAACTTTAAATATACATTTTTATTATAATTTTTTTCTTTTTAATATTTATTATTATAACTGTAACACAGTTACAAGTCAGTGAGACAGGTATTTACATTGTAATAGAATTATAAACTGTTTATATTGCAAAGTTCACACACTTTCAGTGATTTCAGTGAAATAACGTTTAAAATTCTTTCTTTTGATACATTGTAATTAAATTTATAATTAAGTAATTTTTATTCACATTTTAATTTATTTTCATACTCTTTTTTCATTTCAGATTTAAAATAAATTTATATAGCAAAAAAAGAATATTAAAAGGCAGTGAATAGTGAACTTGAATAAAAAAAATATCAAAAAAATTCAAATTGTTGCTTAGTGAATAAAAAAAATTCAAATAATTTTATTATATTGTGAATTCTAACATAAGGGAACCATTAAATGTGTTCAGGCAACAACAATTATTACTATTATTATAACAGAAAAACTTCAAGTACCAACATAAGTGCAGTTCATTTTCATCAAAAAATAAATAAAAATTGTGTTGGAATTCAAATACAACAACATTCACATTTCTGCTCCATTTGGAACATTAAACTGAGTTCATTGTATCAAAAGTCAACAATTTGAAGATAAGGCACTATCATCATTATTACTATACAAACATTCATATTATGGTATATACTTTTACTGTCTATAGTGTAAAATAATAAACAATTATTTTTATAGAACAGAAAAAAACGTTCTAAACACGTTTAAATTCATAATCTAATCCGAAAAAGATTATATAAAAAAAAGAATAAACTTGAAACCAAGAAAAAATTTACTTCACAGTGTTAGTCGTATAAAATAAAATAATAATAAACAAATGAGACAAGTGTTTGTGACGACATTCAAAAAAATTATATGAATAAATAAATACATGTGTCATAAAATAATATAAAAAAAATAAATTTATAAATATCTTATACTCATATATATGAATTACAGTGACAACAACCACTTGTATTGCTCTAGTGAGAGTGAGTAAAAAAAAATAGATAAGGAAAAATTATTATTACTATTATAATAAATGTTTAAATATAAATGTGTACATTCAGTGGAATACAAATTATTATCAATTTAGACCACGTTTTTATATTACATTGTAACACAAATTAAAATATCAAAACTAAATATATTACATGTGAATTGTCTAAACTATTTTCAATAAACGACACTATCTCATCATTAATCAGTGTATTAAACTGCTATAAAATTGAAAATTGAAATTTTGAATTTAATTAGAAAATAAGTGGAAAAAATGGAAAATTATTGGGAAGCTAATGGACATCCACCACATCCGGTGAAATATGAAAAGTGAGTATTTATTGATTTTATTTTGAATAATTATTTGATATTTTTTTGTCATGATATAAATAAATTTTAGCTACCGGTTTACACTGATGAGCTGATTTGAAGCTCCTTTGTAAATTTCGAAAAGCTAGTTCCCACTGATGTCCCACTGGTTTTCGGTTGAGAGTGTATATTTTAATACAATGAGCCTAAGCCTGTTATGCATATATAACAGGTAAAGGTTCACATGTGTTCTAGTATTAGAACAATGGTGCTCGTATTTGCACAGGTCATGCTGACGTAAAAAAGCTTACCAGATTCTTCCAAATTTCGAATGGGAGTATGACTGTCCTTCACGTTTGGAATGATGGAAGGACGCGTCATTGCAAAAGGAAAGCAATTCTGGTTAGCCTAGATATAAATACTTGAACTTTGATGATTTTACATAAATGTTCATTTTGAGATTTACCTTCTCATTTTGAACAAGTCCATGACTAAGTATATGGATTTTCAGCCTAGGAACGTAGAAACTGAAATGGAGCGGCAATTGAAGTATTTACTTGTACTTGTTACTTGTGGCTGGGCTCCATCATTTGGATGGGGCTTATCATAAAGTTAAATTAAGTTACAGGTCATTATGACAATTGACTAGAGTTTTCACATAAATTAATACTGATCGTTAAAAGCGTTTTAAATTTGTTGTATCGACAGTTGTTGTTTTCATTAAATGATTATATAGCTTGATGCTCTTGTAATATAGAGAATTTCACTGCTTATCCTCACGATAATTTGGAAGGCGGTTGAAGACCTGCGCCAAACTTTGTTCAATTAGATCAGTATATTAAGCCAACGCTCAGGCCATCAGTCGGGTTCATTGTGCATACTCGTTTTCATCATCCAAGGGCCTTAGCTTTAATCTTGTCATGCCAAGTAGTTGCCACCTTTATCTAGCTTTTAACTCAAATTGAAAAGCCGGAAAAGGACATTTGTTTTGTTCAATTATCTCCTCGTTTCAAATACAATAAACATCTTCAAGAGTAAATGAAGTCATACACGTTTTATTTCAGAGTAAATCCTTACTTTCTTATCAAATTAATCAGAATCAACCATAGAAAAGTCATTTGAAAGCCAAATCAGTTATGATTACACATTAACAAAGAATTCAAAACCCTTAAATTTAATGATAAACTCCCACATTCAAAAAAAAAAGTCACACACTCACATACACTTTCACACACACCCTATTAAACACCTGTGACAAGTGGCAAAAGGAAAAGTCAAATATAAAAGTTAAAAAGTGAAAATGAAAATATCTATGTATAATATATATTTGTACGTCCTTGACCCATGCGATTCAGTCTGAAGGTTAGTTGTTGTTGTAATTGTTATTTGTGTATAATATACATTAAAAATAAAAAGAGAAAATATCTGTGTACTCTATTCATGGAATATCAAAACTGCGCATTATAAATGTTTGTTTGTGTAACAAAAAAAAAAATGTGATGATCGAGAATAAGTACAGATGTAATTTCAAAGAATAACTTGTAATGTGTGTGTGTGTGTGTGTGTTTAAGGGTTTTTATCATGAGTAAAGTTTTACATTCTCATATGTCTCTTGATAGAATTGATTTTTTTTATCAATGAAAAAATGTGACACATGTTAGAAATTACACCTGTAAAAGTCGAAATTAAATCAATGTAGGTCAAAGTAAAGTACTTATTTGTCTTTACTCTCTTGATATTGTTTCAACTTGTATTATCTCTTTTGTTTTTGTTTTAATGGAAAATTCCATAATTAAAACTTTGTTTCAAAAACATTTTCGTTTATTATTTTAATTCAATTAGATTCTTACAAGTGAAGGAAAACATTCAAATCCCATTCTTGTAAAAAAATTGTATGTTAAGATGAATCCACTTAACAAGCAAATAATCATTAACGTTAATTTTTCTTTTATATTTTTTTTTACATTTACGACTCATATTGACAAATGCGAACTCACCCAGATTTCCAGGAAATTGCTTAACCTTCAAAAATAAATATTTTATGAATGATATTATGGATATACTTTTAAGACGTTCGTTTGGCTCTTTTCAAAATTAATAAGTAATGAATTTCTATGTAAAAAAATTTGTGTTATGTATGAAAAGTTTGTTATGAATAAGAAATTACTTTTTTGTGTTTTCCATCTGTAATTATGCTATTTCTTGGAAATAAGGGAAGCTGAATAGAAATTGAAATGAGGATTTATTATGAAATATTGGTTATGAGTTCTAGGTCAGGAAATGGTATCCTGCATAGGACATAGGAGAATGCTATAAAATACCTGAACTCTGTTTCATCGAGATTTAAGTTTTTTTGGCAAAAATAATCAAATTTTGATATGTCTTCGTCCAATAATAGATCAAATTCAACAAAAAAAACGTATTAATCTATAAATAAATCACAATATTTTTAGACACTTATTAGAAATAATGAAATAATAATCAAACCACCTAATATTAACTCTTTTAATTAAATATTTAACATGGAAAGTAAAAATAACCTCACTTAACGTCATTCGATGGATATTTACTTCAATAATGAATCTGAAAACAGTTTTTCACATTTTTTGATGTTATTTTGTTGCTCAATCGACACAAGTCCCATGTTTCATCTAAAAATATCGTTAATTGATGTATCTGAGAAAACAAAAGAAAACGTGACTGATTCATTTTTATAACATAAATCATTGTTTCAAGCAAACTCTGTATTTTAAGACCAATGACTCTCTTTTTTATAAAAAAAATTATCAAGGATTTACGATTTTCTTTAAAATTTGTAGGCGTAATTGATTCATTATAATTTAAAAAAGGTATTCGTAGAAAAATGATGAAAATCAATCATTGATTACAGTCGTTTCATGCGCAATCAGTCTAAAGTCTACCATGTGCAGCCATATTTAAATACAAAAATTTCACTTTTATTTCATTGATATGATAATTATTGTGAATCGTCATAATTTAACTGTAATTATAGATAAAAAAAATTACATAGAACTTAATTAAAACTGCTGAAATGTGTGTGTAGGATGTTCCTCACAATTTATTTTCCTATAAATGCTTAAAATCACACACTCAAACGAGTTCTGTTTAAAGTAAAAAAAATTACAAGCAAAATCATGTGTCAGACCATGTGATTTCAATCCAATTTTATTATTAGCAGTTCTATTTGATTGAAAAATTTCACAGTATTATTTTATTTTATATACTTCAATTCTCTCATTTACTTACAATTGACAACTCAAATCATGATTTAACACATTAATATTTAATCAATTGATTTGAAAATTTTCAAGTCTTGTCATTTAAATGTAATATATGATTTTTTCATTGTTAATTGACACATCACATTGATTCATCACACATATGTCAAATTCTTTTTAAATTTCCTTTTTATCTTATTATTTGCTTCGGCTTCTTCACCTCACATGAAGTGGAATAAAAAAGAGCAAATTTATGTTGAATTATTTTAACATATAATTAACACGTTGCTTTTTTTTTGTTGTGTTGTTTAAATTCCTTTTTTCAAAATGTCACGTTTTGATCAAAATGGATTAAAAAAGATAAATGTTTGGGTTGATTTTGAGAAAATTCTTATGAAAAAAAATAAAACTTTTTCAAATACAAATAAATAAATAAATGTGTTTAGATTTCATTTTTTTTCAAAAACGAAAAAATTAATGCGAAATACCTTGACACATTTATTTAAATGATGGAATAAATGGGAGACAAAAAAATATTTTAAATAAAACAAATATTAAAAAAAAAATACAGACAATTTTTCTTACATAAATAAATTTTTAATAATCTGTTTAAATATTAGCAGAAAAAAAATGTGAAATTTATCGAAAAATTTATATGAATTGTTTATTTTTATAAAATGAGTATGGAATTGTCGTCAGCTACACATCATTATCATGATCGTCAAAGTGCCTTGTTTATTGAACTGTTCAAATTTACGCACTTTTGTCTTATTTGATTGAAGAGACAGCAACAGTTAATTGGAAATCTTAACAAAAAAAACTATTTTAATAAAAAAAGATTTCGATTGGAATCGGGTTGACACAGGGAGCTCCGCTATCTTGTGCTCTGTTCAATATTTATAAAAATGACTTGCCGCACACCTCATTGTAAGATTAAACTATTCGCAGGCGACACAATGATCTGGCTTTCAGGAACCGACTTGTGTGACTTATATGAGAAAGTGAATGTGAATTTGAATTGAGTAGCACATTACTTCAAGATGTCAAAATTGAAAGCGCATATGATGAATTGATACTTGAAAAGGACGGCACAGAAATTGAACGAGTAGCGAAAATTCATCATCAATGAACAAAATGACGTTTAAAAGCAACACTGAGCTGGTTATCAGTAAAGTCTCCGTAGCAAGGTGGTTTGAGCTGACTTACAAAATAAATCAGATCAGCCTTGATCTATGATATAGATCAAAAGACCGTGATCTTTTACAACCTTGCAAAAGAGGTTTACTTCCCTTACACGAATGAAAAAAATGCTTGATAAAGACACAAAACTGTTGATCTATAAGACCCTCATCCAGCCACACATCAACTACTGTAGTAGCGTGTTACTTTTATGCTGTGATCAAGATTTGAAGAAAATTCAGAAATTGTATAACAGAGCTCTACGAGAAATTTTATGGAGAGATCAGCTGTCAAATGTACATCAGATACTGTTGGACACAAATATTCTAGATGTCTGTTTCAACATACTTAAATTGGTACTCGAAGCTAAGATGAATTTACTGCCAGAATATATAACAACGAATTACAGATCAATAGAATCAGTTCAGGCATACAACTTACGCAGGAAGAGTCATTTCAGACTTCTGTCTGTCATGACAAGCAAAATTCATTTTACTTGAAAGGCCTGAAATTGTATAATGAAATGAAAAGGAAAACTTTCATCAAGGTCGTTCATCTGTCGACCAAGTTTATTTTTAGATATTTGCTTCATTTAATCAAATAACTGATTTCATTTTGTAAAATAAAAAAATTCGACAAACATTAAAATAAAATTTTAACTTAATTAATGCAAAAAAAATATTAATTATTCACCAAATTTATTTAAATTCGTGTTTTTTTCTTCTTAAAACGGTTGTAAAATGGTTATTTTATTAAACATTAAACGGTTGTTGACCGTGTTCTTGTCCAACTTTATGTCAATCCACAAACTACGTTTTAAATATTGTAAAACTCAAAATTTTATAAAATGATTCACAATGAATGTACTACATTGTTTGTTCGATTTCTTGATACAATGTATATATAAAATAAAACGTTTAAGTTATTTGATCAAGAATTTGCTTGTTTTGAAGAGTGATTTAATCATGTGAAACAAACAAATAAACATTTTATGAATTTTATTTTAAAGACTTGAATAAGAGGATTGAAAGTGGTTATTAGTGGTTTTGGTTTTTTTCGAAATTAAATAAGTAGTTTACGGTCAAAAAAGAACAAACAAGACATTAGTCATATCTTTGAGAGTTGAATTTAAAATTAAATGTTATAAAATGACTGTACTTTGAACGGTACCAAGCTAAAAATGAAATAATCACGTGTACGTGAAGATTGAAATATTTTGTGTGCCAACGTTAACTTAATTTCCTCTGAGAAAATACAAATACACACATCAACAAGTATCATTTTAAATGTTTAAATATTCTGCTTGCCTAAAATTAATCTATTTTTAGCGTATTCTCAATCGAAAATTTGTTTTTTTTCGCATTACATTTTAACTGAAAATATTCGTATTATTTTTTTTTGAATAAGATACAAAAACATAGAAAAAGTGTTTAAATACTATTTTTGATTTATTTCAAACACGTGTGACCTGAATTTTTTTGTTGTGATTCTCGAATGTTAAATCAACCGTTCCTAACTACTTCCTTTCACAATGAATTCACATGAGTTTTGTGTAAACACACACATTTAATAATAATTATCATTTGGCTTGAATTTGAATATGAATGAATAAATATTCATCGAGTACACAACCATAAAAATTAATTGAACTCGTGATATTTACGTGTGAGTCAAGTGAGTACAAAAGTACGCGTCAGTTCTATTAGTATGGAGATGTGAATTTGTTTTGATAATAAAATACAGCAATTTTCTTTCTCAAAACGTTGATAATGATATTCAAATAAAAATTGATTGAATATCATGGTTGCTTTTGGGACGTAAACAAATTGTGACGTCATTCCCGTTTAAATAATCAAAGTAAATGAACGTGACATTTAAGACTCAGACTTTTTGGAATGCAATTCACTTGAAAAATGAATCAGATATCTGTGTTTGCATGTAACAGACATTGCATTTGTATTGAAAGGAAAATTTTTATATAAAATTATTGTACAAATCAACATGCGAAACTTAATTATACAGAACAATACCTATTATGATGATGCTGAATCAGGTTAAATCGATATGAGTCATAGTAACAAATTTCGATTGATTTCTTTATTTTCAGTTTTAAGTAAAATACCAGGCGTTTCCCTTATTTGCCATGTAAATTGTGTGGGTAGCGTCTTTTTTTATTGTATTTTATTTTATATCTCATTTGATTTGTGATTTGTATGATAATTTATAACTCACGAGGGACAAATTGAGGCTGAACGTGTGAACCATAAATTTGTTTTTTCTGTTAACATGACTTTCATTGCTTTCGAAAAAAAATCATATAAAAAAACACATTTTTACAGTTTTAATCGAAATATTCGGTCTAAGGCCATGTATTGCCTTCCCAGTCAACTTATAGCTCTTCAGTAATCGAAAGGAGATAAAATTCCGATAAAATGGTTATGGTTTTAGTTTGATTCAAATTCAATTTCTGATTGATTTCCTTTGTTTGACATACCAGTGATTTAAAAAAATAATTAGAATTCAAACAAGCGGACTGTTATTAGAAATCATTTAAAATATAACAAATGTATATGGACAGCTTTTTAAATGGAATAGACTAAAATAATTAATTGAATACGATATAACTCAACAATATGATCAAAAGAAATAAAAATGCAGACAGTAATTAAATTATTCATAAATTATAAAAAAAGGAATAATAAATTTAGGAGACGAATGTCTGATTAGGAATTCTTTGGTGTCTCATAGCTTCAACTTTAATGTAATGTTTTATTGATTAATTCTGACTCTTAACTGGACGAATGCTGTTTTACCCAAATCACAGGAAAAAAAATTACAACTCAATTTCAAAAAATCTATTTATATTCATCATTCACTACAACGGATGTAAAATCCAATCTAAATTTTGAATCAAATCCCTTTCTCAATCAATTTAATTTTGTAACTTCGTCATGGAAATTTAATTTAAACGTATAAATTCAACTTGGTCATCCACATTTCACCTTCCGAAATTCAAATTTAATCACATACCCATTAAAAGAACGTAAACAACTAATATACATAGCTATAGACACACAGAGCAAAAAAAAACACCAAACTTGACGAGTGCTATTTGACACGTTTCTGTTTCATCATCAGCCAGACTTAGAGTTATATGTACATAATATTTTTCGTTCTACATCACACTTTTTATATTCAAAAAACATTATAAAGATAAATAAATGACGATAATGCTTCGATACAGTGTACTTACAGGAAGGCACAGAAAGGTACCGAGTATGATAAAAAAAAATTGTATTATTTTTAGAATATTATTGCTGAAGCTTGAACTGTGATCGTATTATTATATTGAAAGTACACCGCATTAAAAGTTGATTTAAATTGTGTGTGTATGTATGAAAGAGT
>LN483386.1:342027-381293 GCA_900002565.1 Culicoides sonorensis | reverse complement strand
TTTGTATATTTCATTTAAATTTTATTTATTTTTATTGCGAGGCATTATAAAACTTTTTCATGTTGAAATTCCATGATAATTTTAATTTTCGACACGTTTTTAATATAATTAAAAGGAAACAAAAAAAGTATAATCACGTTCAAGTCCAAAAAATTTAAAACCCCTTAAATTTTCAATGAAATTCATTTTACAGTTCTTTCAACTCATATTAAAATTGAAAAAAAAAAATTTAGATTCTAATAAAAAAAAAACTTACAATCAGTTAAAAATTAAAATGAAAACCAATAATCTGTTTATTACTGAAAAAGATCGTTAAAATTCCCATCGACGTCATTTCATATGATAATAAAAAAATTTAAAATTCTTCATCATCTAAATTTGAACAGAATTTTTTTTTTTTTTTGATTATATACGATAAATATTAAAATAAAAAATATCAGCCTGTGATTGCCTTTTCATGTCATCAGCCAAAATCTATAGTTAGCTATAGTTAAGTTTAAGTTAAATTTTGTCTGTGTTACTTTTTTTATTTAATATTAATAAACTTGTGCGCCAGAATTTTTTTTTCACTTTATTTATTATTTTGTGTCTCTTTTCATTTAAATGTGCTAAAAATACCAACATATTTTTTTTATTATAATATTTTTTTTATAATAATTTTTTATTGATGGAGAATATTAATGAGTGGAAGACGAAGCAAAAAGAAGAAGGAAAACAAAAATAACTTGAACTTAATACACGATTGAAGTGTAAAACAAAAAAAAAGAGTAATGGAACTAAATTTGGAATGTGTGTGTCAAGTTTTTTGTTTATTAAGTGTGATTTTCTATGAATAAACATAAATCCACCGTAGTGATTATGTGATGGAAATTTACAATTAACGTTTTTTTTCTGATAAAAATGTAATTTTTGTCAACTGACCATATCGAGACAAGAATTCACTTGATACGGATCTTCAAAATCATGAAAGTTATTTTTTTTTACATTCTCGTTTTGTTATTTTTTTACGTCTCTTTTATTTTTATACTTCTTTCCGCCTATATTCTGCTGACAGAAAAAAAATTATTATTATTTTTTTACGTCACGTTTGCATCACGCGAGCTCAATGATTTGGCAAAAATTTAATATCCTCTTTCTATACAAGTTCAATACGGGTTTTTTTTTATTGTTCATTTATTTATATTATTTGCTTTTCATTATGAGTTTTGTGAAATATTATTATAGTTGGCATGAATCTAATAAATAAACTCGTTATTTGGAACAAGGAAAATTTTGATCGTTTTTGGTCTACGTCAGTTAGAATTTTGCGTTTCAATATCGATAGGGGTAGTGATGATTGTGATCATCGATGTAATTTTTCGCCATGATCACAATTAAACATTATGAGTGATTTCCTTCGTAAGCGAGATCCTTTGCTTGGTACTTAAAGGATGGATTCTTGTCACTCGTGTAGCATTGATGATGTTCACTCTAAGTTGAAAATGCCTCGCAGACCACCCGAGTAACATGCATTGGCTAAAAGAGTGTACAAATGATCTGGAAATGCGATAAAAATTTCATTCATTAAATGTCCTGTAAGCGTCGATCAAAAAATTTCGTTTGCGGACCAAGTCACTTTGTACTGCGGGCCGTTTTCAGCTTTTAGTGTTTCTGTTTCCTTAGCTATTCAAGTAAAATTTACCAGATGTATGAACTTACCTTGTGATAAGTCAGCTTTAATTGTCTATTCCTTCTCAAATTGACTGAGTTTATATATCTATTTTGGAAAGTAAACTTAACAGCATACAATAAAAATACCTGAAAAGTTAACAAAAGTTACTGGAAATTACTGGAATTTAAGAAAAAAGAACAAAAAAAGAAATATTTTCGATTCAAAACAAAAAAATTATTAAATATACGCAAAATATGCTAATTTATTTTGTCACATGTCCATTTAAATCAACAGGATTTCCCAGATTTTGATGATTGTTTAAATTAAATGTAGAATTAGAATATTTTTGATATAAAAACAAACTTTCTTTATCTTAACAAATTCATTCAATTTATTAAAATTCAACGAATATTGAGATAATATGATGTGAGAAATTCAATAAATTATCATAAATTAATAAATTTTGCCAATTCCGGTCTCATTTGACTTCCAAAAAATTAAATTAAATTAAATTAAATTGAAATCAGTTATTTCAAAAATTAAATTCAATTCAATTCAAATGAGCAAAACAAAAACAAATACATTTATTTAAAGTCACATGCCTAAACGTTCACATTTTGTTTTGATATTCGTAATCCACATTTTTTAATGTTTATTTTATTTTAGTTTTTTTTCATTTCAATAATTCATTAGCTGAGTTTTGTTTACTTTTTACTGAAATTTTTGAATCAATTAGCGAGTGTCAGTTAAAAATTTGCATATGAAACACATTTAAAGTGCTTTTATGACCGACAAGTTTTCGTTGATCTTGATTAGAAAATTTCTAATGGTCTGCCAAAAACGATAAAACCATAAAATGTAAATGAGCTTGAATTTTTTCTTTAAAAATTACGTTTTCTGAATGTCGAATGAAACAAAAATTAATGTTTTGCATATAAATACAACCAGTGAAGATTTTTTAAAGTAAGCACGTGATTTTTGAAAGTCTTATTTCAATATTTAATCAAAATTAGTCATTCATTAGTTATTTAACTCGAATTTTAGAGAAACGTTGATAAAAGTAATTTTCAAAAATATTTCATGAATCAGCTTAAAATATTTGAGATACCACTGTGCCATGACTCATTTGGTTTATCAATATCCTGAACCTTCTTTCATTGAATGAGCATCAAATTAAAAAGAAAAAACCACTTTTCCTTTCAAATCCATTTTTTTTCTCTTATCATTATTTTCATTTTCATAATTTATCTTGATTCTGACTTTTATGAATAGTGATTCATTAGTGACAAAGAAATAAAAAAAAACTCAGAAACCATATCGTTAAATTTCCATTCTATCAAATAACGTGAAATACCAACTTAATTACATTCACTGAAGAATCCATGCAAATTTTTATAATACAAAAGAGATCACATGTCTCGGCACAGTATGAAATTTTTAAAAATAATGTAAGCCGGCCGGGTAAAAATCTCACCTTATAATCATATAAATTTCACGTTTTATTTACTAACATTTGATATGAAATGAAAAGAAAAAAAAATAAAATTCATTCGAATTTTGTTGAAAATTTATATTGCATTGCATACTTTAAGGGGGAACGAAAATTATGTTGATTATTGAATTTTTTATTTTAACTGTATCATATTTTTATTTTTTCGAGAGATTCTCTTATTTTAAATTGTTTATTCTTGGATTTCTGAGAATGAAATGAATTCTTGTTTTAAAGTTCAAGGTAAAAATAATGCACACTTAAAGTAATGTGAGATTCGATAATAATTGGAATGAAACAATATGATTGCAAAAAATCAGAATCGCATGTAAACAGATGTTTATGTCTATTTGAAAAAAAAAAAATTGTGATAACCTTTTTTTTTATCTCCAGTAATAATTTTTATTGTTGAAAATATTCAGTAAATACCTGTTTTAATATCATTTTAATTGGATTGAACGTGATTTGGGAACTTTAAAACTCAAAATTAGTTATCAATTTATTAATGCAAATGTTAGATTATGCTGCAAATGATTTTTGAGGACATTCACCTTTGATTATCTGTTATGCGGATGGTGAATTATCAGTGTGGTGCTTTTTTAATGACTGGAAAATACTGATTTCCTCATTATTCATGATCTGGATAAATTTAACCAGGCGTTTTAATTTTTTTTACTTTGAAAATTGAACCAGACGTCTCCATTTTAATTAACTGAAAGCGATTGTCAAAAGATATTTACAGTCCAACTTAAGTAAAATTTAACCTGATGTCTCCATAAATTGTGATTTGAGTAATATTAACCAGGCGTCTCCATTATTCATAGAAATTTAATTAATTTTCATTGACTTAAGGCAAAATTTTCTCATTACTATGAAACAAAAAAAACTTGAATTTTTGAACCAAATTCAAATGGAACTCTTCAAAACTTTCAAGGCCTTTCAAAAATGTTTAATGTAAAATATGGTGATATGACTACCAAAAGTAGGAAATGGGTGAAAATTTTATGCAATTTCAAGTCATTGCGTAACACAGGACACAAAATGCAAATAACCTTCAAAAAATGACTTGTATAATGCAGACAATGACATAATGCCAATTGAAATCTCATATTGTTTATCAATATTTTTAAGGGTATCAATAGTTCAACTTGCGCCTGTACTTGGAGACTGCACATTTTTTTTGTACATTTCTTTACTTTCTTCACATAAAATTATTTATATTTTTTTTCTTAATTATGTGATAAGTGTAATCAGAATAAGATGATTTTGAGAACATTTTTCGGGGTATATAAGGTGGTGTCAATTCTTGTTTCAGCATCAGTTTGTTTTCTTCTGTTGGTAAGGCAAGCGAACAAGATGAAGTTTGGATTATTTGCACTCGTGTGCTTAATAGGAGCTGTATCAGCTACCTACGATTACAAAGTTGGAACTGTCCCAATGACAGTAAATCAAGAATTTATAAATTTGATTTTGCGTCATCCATTCCAACCCATCTTCATTGAAGAATACCGTAAATACATTGAGACACCAGTTTTGGACGCTGAACGATATGTGGTGAGTTTTGAATTGCATTGCAAGTGAAATTGTCTGAATTTTAATGGGAAATAAAATTTTTTTCTAGAGCGTTGATGTTTTCAAGACCAAGGTCGTCGAATTCTTCAAAGTCTATGACATGGGAATGGTATTGCCACGTCGCCGTCCATACACTGTCTTTGATGATCACTTCTTGCAACAAACTGGCATGCTCTTCAATGTATTCTACTATTCAAAGGATTTGCCAACTCTATTTGAAAACATTATTTGGGCCCGTGAAAATGTCAACGAAATGATGTTCATCCATGCCTTGACTTTGACTGTCTTCCATCGCATGGACTTGACACGCATTGTTTTGCCACCATTGTACGAAATCATTCCAAATCATTTCTTCAACTATGATGTCTTGCAAAAGGGTATTGACTACAAATTGAATGGTTTGTGGAAAATCAACAGCACCTTGACTTTGTACACTGACTACACATCACGCTTCTATTTGGACAAATTCCAAGAACAACGTGTTTCATACTTCACTGAAGATATTGGACTTAACAGCTTCTACTACTATTTCTACATGAAATATCCTGTTCATTTGGGAGGTAAGGACATTATCTCTGAAAAAGAACCAGTTGGAGAATTATGGTTGTGGATGCATCAACAATTGTTGGCCCGTTACTACTTGGAACGTACCTCCAACGATTTAGGATCAATCCCTGACTTCTTATGGATCAAGGGTATCAAGAATGGATATTGGCCAATGCTCAGATACAAGAATGGAGTTGAATTCGCATACCGTAGCGATTATTACAGCTATGAATCAATGGACAAAGATTTGTTGCAAAACATCTTGGACTGGGAATTGCGTATCAAACAAATGATTGATCATGGACTTTTGACATTCGGAGAAACCACAATCTCAATCAAGGATAACGATTTCGTCAACAAACTTGGAAAAATCTTGTTGGGAGATGTTAAGGAATCACGCTTCTACCGCTACTTGCTCGTCTTCTATCACATGGTTGCTGGTGGACGTGGTGTTGTTAAACAAGATCCTTACTTCATTACACCCTCAGTCCTTGAACACTTCGAAACATGCTTACGTGACCCAGTTTTCTGGCAATTGTACAAACGCGTAATCAAATACTGGCTCCAATATAAGGACATCTTGCCACGCTATACTGTCAAGGACTTGTATGTTCCAGTCAAGATCGAAAATGTCATTGTCAGCCCATTGAAGACCTACTTTGAATATGATGAAATTGATGCAACCAACTTTGTTGACATTGATCTCCTTGAAACCGAACAAAAATTCTTGTTCAAACTCCGTCAACCACGTCTCAACTATGAACCATTTGATGTCACCGTTAACGTTGATGTTGAAACTGCTGGAGAATACACTGTACGCTTCTTCCTCGGACCTAAAGTATTGAACCGCTATGAATTGAACGATGTTCGCCAATACTTCTTCGAATTGGATCACTTCATCTATGACTTCAAATCTGGCAAGAATACAATCATCCGCAAATCACGTGAATTCTTGTACTTCTTCAAAGATTTAGTCAAGATTGGAAATGGTGAATATTTGTCACAATACGGCTTCCCAATGAACTTGTTGTTGCCAAAGGGTAAAGTTGGTGGTATGCCATTCACTTTCTACGTCATGATCCACAAGAATGACTTCAAACAACAACTTGGCTTCCCATTGGACCGTAAAATCGACTATTATAACTTCTTCGTACCAAACATGTACTTCAAGGATGTCGTCATCACCCAATTCGTTGATATGGACATTCACTCTGATATGCCATTGAACAACTTTTGGTATAACAAAGTTATCCCCATGAAATCAATCCGTGTTCCATTGAATGTTGATTACTACACCAATGGAAAATTAGATGATGTCTTTGTACACACCAGTGATATCTACAACACAGTATGGTACATGAAATACTTGAAGATGGACAAATACTCACGTATTCCAAGCATCTACAAGAAAGTCGATTCCCGCTTTGATCGTTATGGCAAAGTTGTACTTGACAAACCCGTCTATCGCCGTGATGACATCATCACTGGAGACCGTTATGTCAACCGTGACTATGTCAAAAATGACTGGATCAAATATTAATTTATTAATGAAAGTTGATTCAATTGTGCAAATGTAAACGCACATCAAATATGGCTGTTTTATTTAAAACTGAGAAATAAAAAAACTCGAAGAACTTTCATGTTCTTTCGACCAAAGAAAATTAACTGTATTTTAATATTTATTTCCTTTAAATGTACCTTAACCTTAACTCAAACAGGTTTGTTCGAAAATTGGCATTAACCTTCCTATTTTGCTTAAATTTCTCAATCTACCTGGCGTCTCCACTTAACATTTAATTCCAAAATTAAATATTAATTTCATTATCTCTTTTTTTAATCTCTTTATAGTGATGCCACAACAATTAATTTCCCTTATTGTGGTGAACCTGGATTGAATTTCTCCACATCAGGTACAAACTACAGTGAGGATGATGCTGATTACACTCCAGGCCGTCGAGGAAAGACCTCTAGAGTAAGTTTACTTTTTAAAATCCTGATCTTATGAGTCAAATTAATTTTAATTTTTTCCTTGTAGCAAGATCCACTTTCACACAGAATAATTGAAAAAAGACGTCGCGATCGAATGAATTCCTGTCTAGCCGATCTGTCACGCTTAATTCCACCACAGTATATGAGAAAAGGACGTGGTCGTGTGGAAAAAACCGAAATAATTGAAATGGCAATTAAACATTTACGTAATTTACAAAATCAAGAGTGTATGAAACGGGAAGCTGGCTGCACCGAGCATTATCGGAATGGATATCAGGATTGTCTGTCAGAGGCAGCCAAATTTTTAATGGCTGAAAATTATAGTGAGTTATGTTATCGTATGGTGACACGATTGAAGGATGTTGTGAGGAATGAAATTATTAAAGGTGAGGAAATTTAATGATTTTTTTGTTTGAAATTGAAACTAATTTATGTATTTTTTTTTTTTAATTTAAAGGTGATTGTAGTAAAACACGTGAGTCAATTATTCCAACGGGAGATGCTAGTCCACGAGCTCCACACACTTATGAACCACAAATGTCCCAACTTCGAGATATTCTCACCTCAGCATCTGACATTGAACACAGTAGTAATGACCATTTAGATGTGAAAGATCTCAGTTTTCGTACCGGCGGAAGTGCATCTCAAACCGTGACAACATCATCAAACCCTACACCAAGTATTGAAATAAATGGAAACGACTATGAAATTCGTGGCTCATACAAAGCGACTGAAGCACTTGAAGCTGATTTACGTGCGATGCGAATGCGAAAATTCTCTGAAACGTCCACAAATACTGCCGATCAAGAACACAACCATAACAGTTACAAGTTCAAAAATTACATTAAACAACGTTTTTCACAGGATAATCATTTGGATGACAAAGTGGGAAGTAGTAGTGGAAGTAGTACAAGTAGTGCGGAAAAGAGTGAAAATTTAAGCAAAAAACGGCGTGCTGATGTCAGTGGGGACGATCATGATGACGACAAAGCATTACATAATGGCCATTCCGCAGAATCAAAAATCGATTTTAGTACCTCATCAACCACAAGCTCATTGTCAAATGGACGACACCCAATTCAATCATTTTGTATACCAATTTTTGCATGTCACACCCAAGGCTATTACATACCACTAAATGTTGAATATACAGCTTTATTACCATATCTCGGCGAAATTGACTTACTCAACAAAAATTGTAATCAACTCGCACCTCTACATCCAGTCAACATCAATATCAATTACGCTCCAGCTTTATCCAAAAATATGGCCACTAATTTTGTGAAACCTAAAGTCGAAAATGGTTGGTGAACATCAAAAAAATCCCCAAAATTTGAGTCAAATTAACATTTAAAAAAAACATTAAATCGTGCCAGATATAAGAAAAAAATATTAAATGTAACGCTCAAATGAATTACCTCAAAATATTTTTTAAAAAATTAATTAGAATGTTTTGAATGGATAAAAATAAAATGCTCTCATTTAATAAGGAAAATAACTTCAACTGGACTGAATTTTTTAATTAAAACCGTTATCATAAATTTAAGAAAAAAAATCACCTTAAGATCATTGTATATGAAAAAAGTATTTAATTGACCAACTGTTGTCTCAGGTAAAATTAGAATTAAATGATAAAAGAAAATATCCGAATCGTGACCTTTACTTAACGTTGGGCTAGTTCGAGTTAAAATTTGAAGAGAAAAAACAATTAAATTGAAATGAAATGAAGTCAATATTAAATTTTAATACAAACAAAAGTTAAAACATCAATCGAAAAAGTATTAAAAATAAAACACTCAGAAAATATTTTTGTAAATTTTTATATAATCAAATAACAGAAAATCGATGTTGATCGTATTCAATTTGGAAATTAATTTAAACTTTTAAATGCAAAACGATAAAAAAAAACTTAATTCATAAAATACATTTTAATTTATAATTACAAAAAATACAATTTGATGATGATAAAACTTAAAATCAACATTATAAATTTTAACATTTTTTTGTGGTACAGTCTGTGATATGATAAGAGTTTCAGAAAAAATTATTAAAATTTAATTTAAAGTCCCCCATAAATGTATATTTGTATTGTTCTGTAAAAAAAAGTTAATTCAATGAAAAAAAAACAAAAAAAATATCAAATAAAAATTATAAATGTTAATTTTTAAAGCTGTTACTTGTATAGAAAAAGATAAAATAAAAAAATACCTTATTAAGTGTTAAATTAAAATGAAATGTAAATAAAATGTATAATTTTAATGAAAAATTTATGATAAATTTAGAAAATTTCCTGTAAAATGGAGGATTTATTAAATTTATAATAATAATTACAAAAAAAATTATATATAAATAAAAAAATGACTGTTTAAAAAAAATTAAATGTGAGTTAGTTTAATTGCAATTTATTCCTTTGACTGGAATTGAGGTTCTGATGAAAACTTTTAATTTGACGGCCAGGTTCGAGACTACTGATTCATTCTCCTTTTGAATGAGCAACATTAGACAACAAACGGCATACTTTTTGCAAGGGTCCTTGGCTCATTCCACGAGCAGTTCTTGCTCGGTCTCGCTGCCTCAAATATTCTGGCTTCTGCTCTTAGGTTAACGTTTGTGTCCTTATCTGACAATACTAAGACTGAGAATTAACACTGAAATTTCCGTTAAAATCTTTGACCTTCAACGTTTTTCAATTAGATTCACTTTCACTTTCATTTTTTTTGAAGAATAAACGAAAATTTGCATATATTGTGACAATCATTGTTTGGTGACTTTTTGTTCTTATCAATGTCATTCAAATATTTTAACATATTTCGAAAATTTGATGTATTTTCTCCATTTTAACATCAATCAAAATTAAATCTCGATCAAAAATTGCGTTTTCCCAAATTATTTTCCCATTTAAAAACGAATTTTCTTAACCATGTGTCATGTTCGTTAATTCAAACCCAAATATTAAGAGAGAAATCCAATTAATTAAGAGAGCTTTTTGAAAATTTGAATGAGAGAGAGAGAGAGTATTTTACGCAGTACATTTCAATTTCATTGCTCAGTCGTCGTCTTCGTGCATCACAAAAAGTGCTATTAAAAATCTGTACTTTCATTGTTTTAATAATTTTTTAATTTAAAATCCGTCATTGAGTAAGTAAATAAATTCATAATTATCATAAAACTATTTCAAGTTAAAGCCTGAAACAAAATTTTAAATTATCCAGATTTCAGACGATATTAAAAATAAAATATTAAAAAAAACTTGTCGTAATTATTGAGAGACAATTCATATTCACATAGCTATACACAACTCTGAAATATATGATGATAATAACAAATAATAAAAATTGAAACAAAAATTGTGGAAACGCACTATTTTATTATTATTAAAAATTGAACTATAGACAAGACAACATACAACAATGAACTCTGAAGAAACAAGCTAGTTGTCATCAAAGTTTGTACATATTCGTATCAGATTACAGCACTCGTATTAAGTTATCAGTGTAAATTTTTATTTAAAGCCATAGAAGTTGATTTTGTACTTTTTTTGTTTTTGGGGAGTATTGTATAATAATTAAACAAAATAGTTTTAGTTGTAATTAATTAGTAGAACAGGAAATTATGTCAGATTCGGATCGACAGGCTTTAGTTGGTGGTAATTCTGGGGATGGTTCATGGTCTAAATATGGCACGTCTCAAGTGAGCAGAAAAAATTCGACAGCAGAAGATAATGACAAAAATGATGTAAATACGACAATAGTTGCTAATAGAACGGTAGTTAGTGAAGCCGAGATTATCAATAGTAGTAGTGATAGTAATACTGTAGGAGATATGCGGTCATTGAATGTGATTGAGAAGTTGGGATATGGTCTTGGCCACATTTACAATGATTTATGTGCAGGAGTGTGGTTTAGTTACACTCTGTTGTTCCTTCAAGGTGCGTTACGGATCTCAGCGAAAGAGGCAGGAATCCTTGTAATGTTAGGACAAGTGGGTGATGCAATAGCAACTCCCATAATTGGTATTTTGGCTGATAAATATGGTACTAAACGAACTTGGCATATTGGAGGTGAGTCATGACGTTATTTTTAAATTATGTGATAAAATATTCTAAAATATCAACTTAAACAGGAACCGCTCTTGTCTTCATGAGTTTCCCATTGATATTTTCGATATGTCCGTGGTGTAAAGTATTTCCACCATGGTGGCAACCCACATATTTCGCAGCTTGCATTCTACTATTTCAACTTGGATGGGCCATTGTTCAGATTACTCATCTCTCAATGATACCAGAGCTATCTCGGACAACAACAGATCGCTCTGACTTGACTGCAATTCGATATTCAGCCTCAATTTGTTCAAATGTCGTTGTTTATATGGTAACCTGGGCAGTATTACATGGACGTGATAAGGATGACAACAACATTGGACCTGGTGATGCCTTCAGATTCCGTGATATTTCGTTAATTTTAACACTGGCTGGCATTTCAATGACGATTCTCTTTCACTTTTCATTGAGTATGAGTAATTATGAGATAAGAAGACGCTTAGCACCGTTACCCAATCAGACACGTGGACAATTTGATACATCAGTTGTAACGGAATCAGGTGCTCCTAGTACAAGTTCTTCCTCTAGTGGTATATCATCAGATGGTCAACCCGATGAAAGTACATCTTTGATTAAACCTCACATTAAAATAAGACGATTTGACAATGGAAAATTCCTGAGATCACCTCTCTTGTATCAAAATGCCTTTTTGTAAGTACCTTTGTTAAATTTCATATTATTTTTCAAAGAAAATCATAATTTTTTTTCCTTAGATATGTATTTTCACGTTTATTCATGACCACAAGTTTAATTTACATGCCACTTTGGCTTGATGAACGTGCCTGGACCCCACCTCAGACCAACACAACCAATGTAATGACCTTGATTGAGGAAGCTGTTGAAACAAATGCTGTGGAACATCTTGCTACAGTACCCTTAGTATCATTTGTTGCATCGTTTGTGTCATCAATCCTCCTCAAATACGCTAGTCGTCTCTGCGGTCATCAAATGGCATATTTTATTGGTTCTCTTTTCTGTATTGGTGGTTGTTTAAGTGTTTACTATGTCACACCATCGACAAGTGCTGTCACCGAATTGTACGGAATCGCAATATTATTTGGCGCTGGTAGCTCAGTCACAATGATTTCTAGTCTCTGTATTACAGCAGATATGATTGGATCACATTCAGACAAAGGTGGATTCATTTATTCGGCTGTAACATTTTTTGACAAATTAATAACGGGCATCGTAGTGGCAGTAATTGAAACGGTAAAGTGTCAAGATCGGAATGATTGTCCAACATATTATCGGAATGTTTTGGCATATGGATGTGGTGCTGCTTGTATACTAGGACTTTTAATACTTTTGACTTTACAATGTACAAAACGCTCACAAAGACGACAATCAAATATGTTTACAAGTTAATGCCAAGTCAAACACACTTTCCTGTATTGAAATTACTGCCAAAGCTGCATAAATTTGATAATTTTAATGAAAAAATCTCAAAACTTGTTGAAGATATAAAATAATAGTAGTCAATTTTAAAGAGATATGATATTTTTTTGCCTTAAGATTAATGAAATTTAAAATACGTTAACAATTGTTCCAGTTTTTAGTTAAAATGACGTTATTGAAATATTTTACCTCAATGAATTTATAAAGAAAAAACATTCCATGTATGCAATATTATTTTATTTTTATATTAATTTGAATCAATGTAATCTTAACCGTACTTAATTTAATGTTTAGTTGTAATAAATTGCAAGATCAAGTCAAATTTTGTAAGAAAATAGGGAAATTTTTATAAAATTAAAAGAAAAAAATATTGTAATTCCTTAAAAAAGTTATTAAAAAATCGTATGACGATAAAAAATCGAATAAAAAAATAAAATTTAGTTTAAAAACCAAAAAAAAAAGAATTCTTTGTTTGAAATTACTAGAAATGTCTTAATTGACCCCAAAAATAAAAATTGAGTCAACACTTACCCAAATTGGAACGGCCTCAATCTTTCTGTTATCATTTTCTTCTTATTTGTACAGAGCATGATGACCTTTAATGAAAACAAAACCTGATTTTCTGTTAATGTTAGGTCTACATCAAATTTCGTGATTTCTCATTTTGGACTGATAATAATTTGATTCTATAAGCACGTTTCTTGTACGAACTCTGAAAATATGTGATAGACCTATCATAATTCTGGTATTTAAAAATTTGTTGTTAATTTTATTTGTTCATTCTTTGTTGATTATTTACATGAGTGTGACGATTTTTTTTGCATTCCATTTAATAATCTTAAATTAAGTTAAAAATGAAATTAATTTTAATTTTTTTCCTTTATTTTTTCAAATTCTTGACAAAAATAAGGGCTCATGATGCAAATCCATATTACACCCCAACATGGGTCGATGCATCACGTCAAGGAGGACTCGAAGAATTCTATAAATGGAAGATAATGGACTACGAAGGCGTTGACACAAATAAAAGTAATTTTAATATGAATTTTGATGAGACGTCCTTCATTCAACTTTTATTTATTTTCAGTTGACGTAACTCCATATAACAGCATGCCAGTTGGAGTTGATCGATTCAAAAATAAATTATTTATCACTGTGCCACGACGACGTCCTGAAATTCCATCGACATTGAATTACGTCGAAATTGATGAGTTCTCTGAAAATAGGAGTCCTAAATTGAAGCCATTTCCTAATATCGAGACAAACTCTTTACATGTAAGTGAAATTTAATGCAAATAGCTTAGATTAAATTTGAAAAATATTTTTCAGACTGATCAACATGCCGATTCAAATAAAATCATATCAGTTTATCGCACGAGACTTGATGAATGTGGTCGATTGTGGTTCGTCGATACAGGTCGACTGGAATATTTTCCAAATCAAACTCAAATTCAGCCTCCCTCGATTTGGATAGTGGATCCAGAAACTGGTCAAACTCTTCATCGTTTCGAGTTTCCAGCTGAAATACAAAGTCTTGGAAATGGAATTCCCTCAATAACGGTTGACATTGATCCAAGTGATTGCAACAAAGCCTTTGCCTACATTCCAGATTTACGTTATTACAAATTATATGTGTATAGTTT
Organism: Culicoides sonorensis; assembly: GCA_900002565.1. Taxonomy (NCBI): domain Eukaryota; kingdom Metazoa; phylum Arthropoda; class Insecta; order Diptera; family Ceratopogonidae; genus Culicoides; species Culicoides sonorensis. The sequence goes on along the minus strand of LN483386.1, from coordinate 366,909 downwards.
GCAACAAAATCGGATGTGGAAATTTGAACATGCATCATTTAATATGGACCAAAATGCAAAAAACTTGACAGTTGATGGTTTTACATTGAATTTCATTGATGGAATATTTTCCATTACCTTAGGACCACAAATTAATGGCGAAAAACGAGTTTACTTTCATCCCATGTTGAGTTTCAATGAATTTCAAGTTAGTAACAAAGTGTTAAAGGATGAAAGTAAATCTCTAAGAGTCGATCATGGGAACGATTTTCAATTTCTAGGATATCGTGGATTGAATTCTCAATCAGCCATGCATCAATATGATCTGAAATCCGGTATAATGTTCTTTACAGAAGTCGCTCGCAACGCAATTGGATGTATGAATTCATTTTATCCATTTATCGAGCAAAATCACGCGATAATTGCACAGGATGCTGAAAAAATGATCTATCCAAGTGATTTGAAAGTAGATAAAGATGGGTACTTGTGGTTTTTTACAAACAGCATGCCACGATACATTTATTCAACACTCGATTCGAGCAAATACAATTTTAGGGTATGGCGTGCCAGGATAAAGAACATCGTAAGAGGAACTGTTTGTCAGACAGGGTGAGATGAAAATGAAATGACAATCAATTAAATTTTATTACAAATTTTTTTATTTTTCTATATTTAAATAGTTTCTAAAAATTTATACATGACACATCGTTCATCAAAATACATGATATCTAAATATGAGTTTTTTTTACTATTTGTATGTTTTAAAAATGTTACGGAATCAGGTCAATCAGTCCCAGACGTTATTTTACTATAAAAGTTTTTTCCACTATTTTATGCTGTTACTTGATCTTAACATGTAAAATTCAATCTACATTTTAAAATTACGTTTTATGATAAGAAGGCACCTAAATTCTATTAAATTTACTAATTTTAACTATGAAAGGATATCAAAAGTTATGAAGAGGACTCAGTTTATCGGTTACATAGGATGGAATTTTTAATGTAAATTTCTATCAAAGATTTTGTACTATCTTGTTATTTTTCATTGATTTCACTCTTCTGTTTCTGCTCTTTGTGTCAAAATAAGACCTGATTCATTTGTTTATTTTTGATCAATTATATGATTAACGATATGTTTAAATTGAAAGAAAATGTGTAAAAATAAAATGATAGAAATAAATTATTAAAATGTAAAAAAAATCAATCTTAATATTCAAATCACTTCTGCATCTTTTCATAATTCCTAAAATCTGATCACACCTTTTTATTTTTTTACATAAATTATGTCTAGTTCTAAAATTTCTTCATTTTTAACTAAACATTTAAATTGCTTAGTTCAAGGGATGTCAATTAAAGTCGAATTCGATAAAAATTGCACTTTTATAAAATAAATTGCAATGATCGTCTTAGAAAATGCATGAAAAATTTAAAAACATGGATAATGTTTGAAATGTAACGGTTTTTTTTTCAAAATTTTTATAGAATGGATTTGGTTATAGATTTTTGATATCGCATGTGCAATTTTCATCGATTAAGTCTTTGTTGTCATAAGAAATCCATTTCAATAATGATAAAATTAATTATTTAAATATTATTTTATTGCACGATAAAGTCTTTGTAACTTCTTAATGACTTGAGTTGTTTTTTCAATTTTGTTATCAAATCTGATGGTTGGACCTGAAATTATAGTTAAATTACATGAAATTTGGTTCAAGATAATGTAAATTTTAATTTCATACCAATATAGAAATGTCTCTACCCACAGAATTGAGACGATCTTTGATTTCTGTATCTTTGAAAAAGAGATTCAACGGTCTTCCATTGATTTCAGTTATCACCCAGAAAGTTAAATTAAGTCCATCAACGGTTTTTGCCTGGATGTTATTAAAGAAAATTAGAAATTTAATTTCAATTTTTATTATAAAAAATTTATTTCAATACCTTTGGAGGCAAACCAAATCTAGCAGCTAAACTATTCGGAACGACATCAACAATAGTTGACGTATTTCCATCACGAATTAATCCTAGGCATTGTCCATCTAACTCTCTCCTTATTGCATAAACGCGTCCAAATGGAACTCTTCTGATGATCATTTCAACCTAAAATTAAAAATAAAAATTAAATTTCATTTAATGTAAAAGATGAATTTTACTTACAAACAGTCCTTGACACGCTCTTATCAATTTATTGGCATCAGCTGCTGATGTGACTGGTGTGCCAGCAACTGATAATAATTGATCTCCAATATGTAATGCATTATACAACACTGGATGTTCTTTTTGTTTCCATCCAGCTACCCAAACACCTCCAAATGCATCAATCCATGCGATACTTCCGCAACAATCTTTTCTTCGTAACTGCAATCTTACACCACCTGGATGCATCATTTCACGTCTCAAATGCATGACCTGTTGTTCACGTAATGTCATACGTGTGCCATTTTGTTCTTGTGGATTTGTTCGGTACGGTTGTGGTGCTGGTTGTAATCTGCCATTATAATTTCCTGTCGTTACAGCTACAGGGCTTAGAGCCGATCGCATTCGATTCGTGGCATGCATGTCAGATGTCGATGAACTGCGTTGTCGTTGCCCCTGATTTTCACCACGAAATTTATCTGCTTGAGATGCTGGCGTACTTTTATTTGTTGTTGTATTTTGCCTCCGACTTGCTGATTGTTCAGCTTCATCACGTCGACTTGGACGAGTGATACTTACTTCGGTGACACCACGTTGTAACACTGGACGACTAGCAGAATTTGGTTGGATGTCAACAGTGCGTTTATTTGATGTAATAGGATTTCTTGGAGGAGAAGCAATACGAATACCGGTCGATGTTGAGGGTTCTGCTGTATGATTCGTTACAGAAGATGATGATGCAGCTCCAGGTGCAGATGTTGATAAGAATATCTGTTCATAAAGTTGACTAGATGAAGCAGCGTGATCTCGTGTTATATCAACAACAGTCGTACTACTCGCTGTACTGCAAGCAAATACCTGACCATATTCACTTGTGGTACTAGACACTTGGACGGTTGTCACTTGCGAACCTTGTTGATTTTGATTATTATTTATTTTTGTTTTACTCTTGTGCGGTGTCTTATAGATATTCGGTTTGGCTTTAACTTGAATCTCAGTTGGAGCATTATTGATACTGGTGGATGGTTCAATGACAGTCGGAGTTGGATTGGACGGAATAATTTGAACATTACTTCGATAATCTTCATCTGGAGCTGTATCAGTGTTAGCATTTTCCTTAAAATCGAAGACCGTTTTTTTCTCACCTGGGGGTGTGGAAACTTGGATTATTGTTATATTTGTTGCCGTGGCTTCTTCCAAGTTGTCTTGATTTTCAATTGAAATCTCATCATCCCCATTTTCATCATTAGTTTCAGTTGATATTAATGGAACTTCATCAATGTTCACTGTTACATTACTCTCCTGATGATTTTCATCTCCATTTGTTTGATTTGAGCTGCTATACGCCTCCAATGGATTTGACAATAAATTCATGATATTCTGTACATTTGTATTTGACATTGCAATCCTCTCAGTATTATTGGTACTATTCGACGCATTTGTGCTAGTTGTTGTAATTGTTGTTCGTGTTTGATACCCACTACTGCTATTCGGGTAAATTCTTTCGATGCCTGGTACCAAAGCAGCAGGTACTGGCGGTAATACTGGAAGTGGTGAGGTTGGATCTCGTGTTGGCAATAATGGAGCACGAATTTCTGGTAATTTTGAATAGACATTTTCTTTTGGTGACAAAATTTTCATTTCACGTAACTTTGATCGAAGTGCTTCGACCCACTCCAACATGAGATCCCATGATGGTGCATTGAAACGAGCAACATCATTCATCAAAGTAATGACAAATTCAAATTCATTTTCTTGTGGTACCAGCGCATGTGATATGTGTTGAGTCGTTTGCAACGGAATTGTCCATTCAGGGATGTGACTTGGTGCGAATTTTGGCTCTGAATAACCTTCCAGTAATGCGAATGTGTCATCATGTACACAAAATACCACCCAATATTTCTCTGATTTCTGTAAATAGAGACACAAAAAAAAGTGAAAGGTTTAGTAAAAAAAAAGAATTCAATTGAAATCAAATTTCAATGCAAATAAAAGAAAAAAAAACATGAGAACTTCCCATCAAAAATACACACAAACAAAATACTCATAATCACTCATTTAATTTGAGCTTGTTTAAAATATTTGTTGTAATAATACTTCCTCGTTAGATGTGATGATAAAATTTTTTTGTTAATTGTACATACACATTTATGGTTCACAAAACATTCTACACAACTAATTCAGTCATCATTCAAGTAATATTAAATTATTTATTACAAAATTTATTCCAGTACGTATAATGTGAGTCCGAAAAAAAATGAAACAATGCATGGTTAACCTACTTACTTTTGTACTAATAACTGTTGTCTTACGATTATCACCATTTATACGCTTGAGCCAAGTATTTTTATGGATTTCACGAAATAAGGCTTGAGATGCCATAACTGTTATCTTTTGATCCTTCTCTTATCACATGCATCCTCCGATTTATTCTCAAAATTTATATCGATGATCAATGAAATCCGACTAAGATCCAAAACAACTTATGTTCCTTGAATCATCTGATTTTTCAAATTTCTTTGTTAAAATTTAATAAAAAAAATAATTGAATTGAATATTTTAATTAGACTTGACGTTTCACGAATATCAATTAATTGTCCTCGTCTTTGTGTATGATGGAAATGTGGTGTTAAATTTAATTGAAACGATTGAATTTTTTTATTATAGAATTCAAGTGCTTTGATGGAATGTATAAACAATGATATTTTTTGATTGATTGACGAAATTTTTAATTTTCTATTTTTTTTTGTAATTCAAATAAATTTTGGAATGCAACCTTGAAAAAATACGAAAATTCCAAGTCTTATTCTAATCACTTTTAGTATTAAAATGAATTGAAAGCGTACAAAAAGTATTTTAAATCAATTTTTTAAAATTGCACAATATTTTTGCTGTCAAAGTTTTAATTTCAATAAATAGTTTGATTTGTTCAAAGGGACAAATGACAAATGAGTTTAGTTCAGTGACAGATTTTGTTTCCGGTATAAATTTTGGAGAAGCATTAAAAGTTGTGTTTGTGAATCAAAATTATTCTATAACAAATAATTTCAAGATTTCATACTCACCTGGTTCTATCATTGGATTTTAGCTAGAAAACTGACTAGCCTGATATTGAGGTCTGCACTGTTGCTTGATAAAGAACATTTTCGTCGAACATGCTCGTCAAACTTGTTCATGGAACTTGATCGACAAACATGCACGTTAAATATTTTTGTCGAACTTGCTCGTGCAATTTGATCATCAAATATGCTCGTAGAACATGCTTGTCAAACTTGTTCATCGATCTTGATTGTCGAACATGCACGTTAGATATTTTCGTCAACGGAATTGAACATCAAACTTGTTCATGGAACTTGGTCGTTGAACATGCTCGTCAAATATTTTCGTCGAACTTGCTCATGGAAGTTGATTATCAAATATGTTCGTCAAACCTGTTCATCGAACTTGCTCCTCGAACTTGCTCATCAAACGTGCTCGTCGAAATTTTTTTGTTTCCCTTTTTTCACTTCCATTTCATAATCTTATGGTGCATGTAAGTCACTTATGTACACTGTAAAACTAAAAACATCACACCATCGCTACTTCAGACTTTGTATTCATATTCTTATTGAGACAAAAGTTTCTGTGCTAAATAATAAAATTTTTTTGTCCAAATTATTTGTGTTGATTTCGGTGAATTTAAAACCAAAATTCCAGGTAAATACTTACTTATTCGAAAATTAAGCACTCCATTAATGTTATTACGTTAAAATTAGCTTGAAAAGTATCGAAATATCTCCTTAAATTGAAGTGAAATTTTCCTTTAATATTTGTTGTTGTTATCCGACTTAATTTGACTTGTTAATATTTTTCATAAATAAAAAAAAAATACGCAAATACGATTTTTCACAAAAAATTCAATCGAGAATCATAATTTTTTGTTAATTGTGATGAAATTTGTATTTCATGTGGTGATTTTAAAATCAAATGAGTCAGATTTCATAGGATTAAGTAATTTATTATCAATAAAAAAATAAGTTGGAGGCCATTATTCGTAGATTTCATTTGCATACGTATATTACACGTTCAATTCACGATTTGTTGTTCAAAGTTTTTTTTTACTTAGTAGACACAAAGTCCTTCAACATTGTTGTAAAGTTAATAATAGAAAAATAAGTAGTAAACAATACGGAAATAAATTAATGAAGAGACAATTTTTCGCGAAAATCGTAATTGTAATAATTGAAAATCATTGTTTATAGTTATAAAAATGTGTCACATTCGGACGTGATTAAAGTCAAAATATTCTTAAAATTAATTTCGTAACGTTTTTTATTTTTGTTTTCATAGTTATGATTATGAAAATTCCAAATTTCACTATCGGCAACGGCTACTATGGCTATGGCGATACATATGACTCAAATGAATCAGATCCCGAAGAACATTATATGACAAGTTCAACACCAAGTGAGCCAGATGATCCAGTGAATTATTCTGGTGACTTTTCCGAGTATATGTGGATGGAAAATGAAGAGGAATTTGATGAAGCCGTAAGATTTTGATCTCTTAATCTCTCTTTTCAATGTATTTTATTTTCTTAAATTTCTTTACAGGAAATGCAACGATTAGAGGAACAAGCTCTAATGGAAGAATGTATGGAAGCAATGCTTGAAGATGAAATTGAGGAAGCTGAGGCTCAGAAAAATGGATCTTTAGTCATAAATACAGAGTAGGAATTCGATTTTATGATTTCAATGACAAATTTTAACTTAATATCTGTTATTTTTCATAGCAATTCATCTGAACTATGTGACGTTCTTTCATCGCTACACGTGGGTCCTAGTAATGTTGAAAAATCGACACTTAACCCATTGGCTGCTGAATTTGTACCTCAGCTACCATCCCTAGTACCGCCATCTAAGGCATAAAATTGCTTTCTCAATGTCTATCATAATAATAAATGTAAATGTTTTCGGCTATAAGACAAGTGTACGTACAATTATTGTTACAATTTATAAAAAGTTTATATTATAAAGAAAAAAAAATAATTTCATAAAAAAAACAAAGAATTCTCATTTCACAGATTTTTAAAACAAATATTTTAACTTCACTTTCACAAATCTTACACAACAATTTGAAACTAACACTGCTTCCTAACCTTGTTTAAACTTAATTTTTATGTTTTAATTGAAATATATTTAAAAAAATAAATTATTGGTAGAAATTACAAAAAAAAATGATCGTAGTGTCAACGAATTATAATAATAAAAGAAAACATTTATTAATCATTGCACTCAAAAAAAAAAAACAAAATAAAAACACTTAAAAAGACTAAATTACATTAAAATTTAAAAAAAAAAAAATAAAAATTGAATTATATTTGAATTTAAAAAAAACAAAAAAAAATAATTAAAAATTATACTCAAAAGAAAAAAAGCAAGCTGTTCTTAAATTTTACGCTAATTTTTAATACAAATTTTTCATGTTCTACTCCTAAAGCTAACATAAAAAATTAAATTAAGGATGTGATAGGTTTTTAAATTAATTTTATTATCATTTTTTTTTATTTTAAATTAAAGAAATAATTAAATTGAATTAAAGTTTTTTAAAAATAAGTTTATCATCACATTAAAAAAATATTACGATTATTGTAAAAAGAAAAATTGCATTTATTCTGAAATTTTCCTGACAATTCATTTCCTCTAATATACCATTTAAATTACGACCTTAAAATGTAACATTAACATAATTTGGATTAAATTTTTATAATGACGTAAAATTAACTGAAAACAGCTAAAGTAAAAAAAAAAATTTTATAAATTAATTTTATTCTTGCTATTCAATGTCTTAAGGATAGAAAATAAAAAAAAAAATTAATTTCATTTAATAAATTGAGTAAAAAATAGTTCAAATATTAACTACCTGGATGTTTCGTGAAAGCAAGATAAGTTTTTAAATGACACAACCTTAAATTAATTAAATTGAATCGTTTGATGATGCATCAAAACGAATATTTTTTTAGATTTAGTTAATTTTTTTTTTTTTATATAGAAAAGAAAATGTCTTGCTTGAATGAAGAACTTCCATTAAATAAATGATTAAATTAATAGTTAAGTACATTAAAATTAAATAATAAAAAAAAATAATTAAAAAAGTAGACATAAAAATAATTTTAATAATTATGTTATGATGAAAAAATACTACAAAAAAAACATTGGTGTGATAAAAAAAAGTGATGTTCATTTTCTGTAAAAGAGTGAACAAATAAAAAAAAGCAAAGAAAAAAAAGTATACAAAAATGACATAAAAAATATTTTAGTTTATAACTAAAATAATAATAAAAAATTAATAATGATAAAAAAAACTAGTCTATTAGTAGACTATTTAAAAAGACTTAAACATTGTGTTTTATTTTGAAAGTCATTTGATAACAAAATCAACACCACTGAAATGAAAATGTTTTTACATAAACTCTGGAGTGACATTAATAGACAAAATACCAAGTGAAACAATTCGCCAAAGTCTCGGTATTTAAGAAGCTATCACTGAAAAGATGATTATTTAAATGTATGAATTGATTAATAAAGCAAGGAAGAAAAGGATTTATGAGGTAGATGTAAATTCACTTAAAAACTAAAAAATTAGCTCAAAATTGTGTATTTTTTTCCATTTTTGGTCTCTAAATATTTGAAATATCGACTTGGACAGTTCAGCAAAGTTGCAGCTTGAAATATTCTCTACACTTTACTTCAGGCTATCTTTGCCTTAAATTTACGAAATATGATTTCGGTCTAGATATCCAGAATCGGAAACAGATCTGATGATAAAATGATAAACACAATAATCTTGTTAGATTAGGGAGGCGGTGGCTCCCTAATAAATTTTACCTCAATTAGATGAATTTGATAAAAATATTACAAAAAAAATGATCGAATTCAATTATCAAATGTAACGAAAATTTTACTACATTGTATTTTAAATTTGAAATTTCAACGACAATGTATCATTATCATTAGATTAGTAAATCATTAATACATGATAAAGTTTATCAAAACAATTCAAAAACAGAGTAAGCGGGACTGTGAAGCATGAGCTCATTTCCTTAAGTCATTTCATTTCCTCTTTACACTCGTTTTAAGCAGAATTTCGACTGGACTCTTATTGAATACGAGAATATTTGATTTAAATAGAAGAAATATCTGGAAAAAGACAGACATTTGTAGTGCTCTTTATAGCAATATTTTCTTAATCTAATAAAAAAGTACACTTAAAACAGTATTAATTGATGGGCCAACGTTACTAACTTTATTGTTATATGTTAAAATTAAAAATTTAACCTTTAATCACGGTATTTTCTTCATTTCAGTACACGTTTCTGAAAAGGAGAAAAAAGAGTTACAAAACTAAATCTGCCAACTTTAAAACACATCAAAAAGTAAACACATTTTATACGATTATTATTATTATTATTATTAATAGTATGCTGCAATAATGTTATTTTTTTATGTGATTTTGTATTCAAAATCTTATAAAAGAGATCAACAAAATAAGAGAAAAAAAAAAAGCAAACATTTAATTCACATTTCTACATTAACTGACATTTTCAGGCAATTGGGCGGACAATCAAGACAGAGTTAAGATTAGATAATTGCGTTGCAGTACTAAATGAAGTCTGACTGAAAATCATGTTGTACTTTTATTTAAAATATTTATACAATTTATATGCTCAAACTAAAATAACCGAGTATGGGAGGGATTTAATGTCAAGAGAATGTTTCACTATGTTTTATTTAAAAAAAAATTATTTATATTAAAGGATCATGATATTTTTTTTTCATATAAAACATTTTATTTTTTGCCACATTGAAACATTCTGTCGTATAAAATTGTACGTGTACCAAAAAAACCGTCAAATTCCATGTTATCAACAAAAATGCAGTAATTTGAACATACATATCAAAAAAAAAAAATTATCTTAACAACTGAAAAAAAGTAATGCATTGTTATCACAATGTTATCAAAATGTATTCAATTTATTCAGTGCTTTGAACTCAACCTTGAAAAAAAATTACAATTAAAGCAATTTATGATTTGAATTTCATACTAATTTTATTTGTACATCAATATCCTTGGACTTTATTGTCACATGTTCCTTAAAATTGATCCGATCCTAAAATTTGACCGTTAATTGACTGAAAACTTGAACAAATAACACCCATGCAGAGTTCTCTTGTAAGACACTTTGTAAATCGCCCACGCAACAAATCACTGATTGAAAAAATGCTACGCTAATGATTTGTTTTGTTGATTAATGGAAAATTATGCGAAAAAACGATGTTAGTTTAAAGTTAAAACACGTGGGTGTCTAATGTGCTTTTATTCTAACAAAAAAATATTTTTATTTTTGTTTACCGTAAATTTCATTCATAGAAGAAGTACTTAAAATAATAAAATTTAATTGATTTGTACATCAAATGATCAAGGCGTGATAATCAATTAAATGTTTTTTTTCTAAAAATAGTTCAAAAAAATACAATGTATGCAATCTGCTACAAAAAAACAGTTTTATCAATGAAATTCGTCAAATTTGTCTTCCTATAATAAGTTCAGTTCTATTATCAAATATGACGAAAAGATTACTACATTGTATTTCAAATTTGAAATTTCGACGACAATGTATGATTAAGAAAAAAAAATCTAACACACGATTTACTTGGTCGTTAAACAATACACACACACATATTGTTTGGATTGAATGGTGTTAGTGAAATGCACTCATAATAAACATACTCTCACAATATGTGCAGGAAATTAGTTGTGTTATATTGAATTCTCTCTGATTGTTATGAACCGGCAAATTCATTTCATTTCATTAAGAATGAAGAGAAGATTTCATTGAATTAAGTTGAGAGAGAATAATTTTCGCGCAATTCTTATAATTTTTAAGATGTGAAATCATAAGTTTTTATAATAATTTTTTTTTTTAATTAATTGAAATTCATAGATATTTAACATCAAATGAACGTGTTAATGTAAGAGAAGTGCGATTCAACATTCAAAAAACTATTTTGAAGGCGTATCAAAATCACCCACGCACATAAATACATTGAAATGTCGAAAAACTCCATTTAAAGGTAAATGTGTGTAACATGCGTAGTATAAATGTAAACGCATTACATGTGTAAATGGTAGAATTAAGTTTTTGTAACATTTTTTTTCTATTGGTTGAATACTTTTTTGTTCAACAGGTGGTTTGCTTTGAAAATAAAAACCAAAAAGAAGTATGACATTCAAAACAAAATGGTGGATTACTTTTATTTTGAAGTTTTTTTTTGTCTTGTGATGAAATTCAATTAAGTGGCCAAAAATTTGATACTACAAAAGATTGTTTTTTGATTGTTTATTTTGGAATAACATTGTATTTGTACATAAAATTAAAAATGTTCTGATGTTTCCAACGAGCTTAATTACAAGAAAATTTATTTTGCATTCTACTTTTTTGAAATTTTCGTTTTTGTTTTTAAAAGCTCTCAAAATTAGCTTACTACTGTGCCAAAAAATGTGTTTTAACAAACGGTTTTTTGCATAACTTAGCATAGCCCGTAGTGGCGATAACCCCACATGCGGGTTGATTTGCGGGGCGTTTGCGGTGTTAATTTTTGTAAAGCGATTCGCGGTTTTAAAGCAATTTGTGGTTTTTAACGATTCACGTTTTTTCGCGATTCCCGGATTTTCAGCAATTTGCGTTTTTTTTAACGATTTGCGGTTTTTTTTTAGCGATTCGTGACGAACCGATAGGACAATATCGACATGTTAAAAAAAAAAATCCGCTAAATATAACTTTAAAAAAAAAAAATTAACCCCACAAACGCTTCGTTATCACTCCGCTTACGGGGTCATCACCAAGCACTATGATGATAAAAATTCATTATTGTATGATGAAATGCAATCATTACCTTCTGTGAGACTAAAATCTAGGAAGCCCCCTTAGATGAACTTTGATGAAATCATAACATTTGATGAAAAACTACATGGCGACAAGAATGAATACTAACACCTCCAATAAATGCCCATCTTATTTCAGATCCAAACCAACCAATTGCTGGTTTTAATGCACCACGCAAAATTTGGTGCTCATTAAATCGTTTCCGCACAAATTCTGGAAAATGTAACGACTTACTTTACAAATGGGAAATGGTTGCTTCATCGCTTTGTGACTGTGGAGTTGATCAACTATGTTACATATCATCAATTGTCCCTTAAACAATTTTGATGGAGGCTTAACAAACCTTCACAAATTAACAAAAGAAGCAATAATATGGCTACAAGAATTAGACATTCAAGTCTAACTGTTTTTCAAGGTGAGACAAAAAATAACTTTTGCGCTTTGGCTGTTAATCGTTTTTTTAATGTATCTTTTTCATAATTAACAATACTGATGCTAAAACCTAATTACTACACCTGCCTGATGCCCCATTCCTGAAAAGAAATACTTGAACTATGATTTGATGTGATGGGATGATTTGCGGGACGTTTTCAACTTAGAGTGTGGAAACGTGGCCAGGTTTTTTGTGCTGTTAAGAGAAAAATATCAATGATAAGTTTTGAGATTGACTGTCATCTTAAGGCCTCACTCGTTTTATCATTGATCTTAACTGTCCAATTTTCCACAACTTTTTTTATAGTTGTCATTTTATTCAAATTCGTGTCTCCTCAAAGCTGCAACTACCGAAAACCTTGAAATTGTATTATTTTTAATTTTAATTCTCACAATTCCATAGATCACCACATGAGTTTCGTTGGAAACATCAGGCAACCAAAATTTTTTTTCATATTCATTATAAATTAATGATTAACTCAAACCCAAACAAAAACTTTAATTTTTGACAAAACATACAATGTCAGGAGTGTAATTTGATATTATCCAGATTTTTAAACGAAATCTGATGAAAGTAAAATATTTATAATAATGTGAAACGGATATGGTTATCTTTTTATGACAATTAATAATAAAAGTGAATTATGATTTTTCATAAATAAATATGATGAATAAAAAAAGGACAATCAGGTCCATTGAAATATCAAAGAAAGCATGCATGCATACAAATCATACATTGAATGCGCTTTTCATTCATATTTTAAAGTTGAACTAAAATGAATGAGAGCAAATTTTCATTCATTTTGCAAAATAAAATAAGAGAGCAATCATTCTATGAATTGAATACTACTTGTTATTATTATCATATGTACTTTGGTCAGTTTTCCATTTTCTCTGAGTAAAAATATTCTCTTTATAAAATTAAAAATTATTATTCGCACGAAATGCATAATATACCTTTATATTTATATATGTGAATTGTTGAACAGCGACTGATTAAGTAGACATGCCAGTTTTTACGATTCATACTCTACACAATACACTACATATGCAGCATGAATGACTATAATGTGTTGTACATTTTATTGAGTTTTTGCGTTATATTATTAAAATGTTTATAGACTTAAAATGTGACTAGTATACTTTGTACTTCAGTCGAAAGCGGTTCTCGCGTGATTCTGTTCTGAATATATTCAGTTTAGTATTAAATAATAATATTAAATAAAAAATACGGTAGAAAGAAAAAAAAAAGTATTTTGTATTGCATGCGCTAATGCATATTTATTTGCAAATATTATACATTATATACTAATACAATGATGATCATCTACTAGAAATAACTTGAGACTAGATACACTTTGTAAAAGTTGCAAGCGGTTCATTAAGTAAATCGTGTTTGAAGTGCTTAGATCGGAATTTCTTTTACGTGAATTTTCCAATTTGAGGAGAAATTATTTCTTTTTTCATTGAAATTGAAATGAAAAATAATTTTTAAAATTTAATATAAAAAAAAAACTTATGATGTCCATGATCATTAAAAAATTATTTAAATGAACTTGGTGATTTAAAAAAAAAAATGTAATAGAAAAATAAACTCAATCAATTTAATGTACGTGAAATTTTCAAAAAAAAAATATTAATGTGTGTTTAAATTCATCGACCGCTAAACGTGTGAATAAAAAGCAACATTGTAGTGAAGAACACAAGTGTGTGTGAAACAAATAAATGTTTTAAATGATTTTATCAAGAAATAAAATTGAAATGCACATACTTAATATTGAATATAAAAAAAGTGTTTAGAAGTCGAATTTGACATTTAACGTTATCATTGAAGGATTTTGAATCAATTGATTTTAAAAAAATTTAACTTAAGAAAAAATTTATAAGGAAACAATATTTACAAGTGTACATACAGAAAAAAAAAATTGTTGCATCAGTATAAAAATATACAATTTATTTATTATTATGTACTGATTGTGAGCAAAAATTACAACAAATACAAAAGTGCAAAGAAGAAAATAAAACTTGTTTCTCTTTTTTTAAATTCATTATTATTGAAAAATACACCAACAACAAAAATTAACTTACACACACACACACATTGATTCGTTATATTTATATGTGATACAATGTTGCCCGATTGTAAACACATCGTTACCTTATACGTTGAATGCATTAAACATTCTACAACATTTTATCACAATCGTGCTCTGAACTAATAAATTACTTATTGATGGTGTGTAGAGAAAAATTGAAATATAAAAAAGTGCTCACTCACAATTAAAAAAAAATTAAAGAAAACTTATAACTGAGAAGAAGATAATTATCATCATCATCATAATCAACGTTCATATGATATATAAATATAAAAAATTACAATAAAGATTTATTTTTCATTTTAATTACTAACGAAATACATTGAAAAATGTAAAACATTGTTGTTCAATCAAGAAAAATCATAAAAAAATAATCACAACAAAACGAGTAAACGCAGAGAAAAGTAAATGTGTAAAAATTAAAGAAATACTTTAGTTACTCACTTCCTTATAAAGATTTTCAAGATAAAAAGGTGTGTTTATGATATATTTATATGGTAAAAACAATAATAATACAAATAATTATTGTAATCACTTATGGACAGTTTTACCCTAAAAATTGAAACATTTAACATTGTTCCATTACATAGTGCATTGTGACTTGAAAAACCTGATCAAATCAAACAAATGAAATCAATTCAGAAAAATTGATGGACATTGTAACAATTTTACATTGAAATTGAAATGCAAGAAGAAAAGTAACTGATAGAATTTAAAATATAATAATAATTATAAAAATAAAATACTTTGTGTCCAATTAAGGTGTTACACTTTATATTGCAGGTGTATTTTGACGAGTTTTGAGACAAGTTTTTTTTTCCTGTGATGAAATGTGAATAATTTTTGTGAAAATTACAACTGGTTACTTTCAAATTTGAATGAAATATTTTTCCCTGAAAGACGTAAAAAGTAATTAATGGATAAAAAATTGATTGAAATTTAAAATTCTTGAATGATTTTATTTAAAAAAAAAGAAAATTCTTGAAGGAATAATTTGAAATAAATTTAAAGATTGCGATATACTGATAAAAATTATTTTCTTTTTCTGAAAAAAACGAAAGTCGTTAGTCCAAAAAACCCAGAAAAAAACAAAGGATGGACATTCGCGAGGCTCATTTAAAAAGGCACTTTGAATCAATAAAGAATAAAAAATTAAAAATTAATTCTCCAAGAAATGTTTCGCTTAAAAATGTTTTAGCTTAAGAATAAGTTTTTAGCTACTGGGATTATGATCTGAGATACCTGACTTATACTCAAGTATAATCTTGATTATAAGTCTCAGAAATGCCACCCATAACAATTTTGATCCTCGGCTTGTGGCGGATGGGCCATGTGGACAATCTAGCAAATCCCAGAAAGGCCGCAGTCGATTTTCTTGTAAAAGTAAAGTTTAGCGTAAATTTTAAAGAAAATAACACAAAATGTCAGGGCCGTAAAAAATTGTCAATCCGCCCCTGTCCTCGGAGCTGAAAAGCGAATTAAAAAAAGATTAAAAAAAATCCAATTATTGGGTGACGTGATATCTGAAACGTAAAATAACGATTTTGAAGATCAAAATTAAAAAAAAATGAGGGGAATGCACTCTAAATGACCTTTAAAGTTTTCCATGAGGTCTTTATTTTGTCTAAATCTTATCATTTCAAGGTTTTTTTGTTAATTATCTTAATTTCATTTTATGAGTATATCACAATCTGTCAGCTCACTCAAAAATTTACTCATAACTTTTACTTTTATTTTAGTTCATTGAAGTAAAAATAAACTGAAATTTGGCAAATTTGAGATAACGTTAAAAAAACATTGTATTAAAAGAAATATTGTGAAAAAATTAAACAATTTGCAAAAATTTAATTACAAAGTGTCGTGATAAGAAATTATTCTTATCTTGCAATTAAACAATTAAAATTTTAACTTAATTTTAAAGTAATTAAATATTTGAGTGCACAAATTTTAAGTCAAATTAAAAACAAAAACTGCAATATAAATAAAAAAAAATGTCTGAACACAGTTGGCACGAAGGGATGTCTGATCAAGAGATGATGGATTGTAGAGACAATGGTGGTGCTTCGAGTTCCAGTTCGTCAAGTCTTAATCCACGAACACCACCAAATTGTGCTCGATGTCGTAACCATGGTCTCAAGATAACACTCAAAGGTCACAAACGTTATTGCCGATATCGCTATTGTAATTGTGAAAAGTGTCGATTGACCGCAGATCGTCAAAAGATCATGGCATTACAAACTGCACTGAGACGAGCACAGGCCCAAGATGAGCAACGTTCTCTACAACCTGGTGAGGCACCTCCTCCGCGTTTGCCAGAACTCCCAATTGGCTCCTCTAAGATCTCTGTAGACGGCAATTCTCTTTCAGCCCCACCATCATCACATCACCCACATCAACATCCACCACAATCGCCCAGATTAAATCCATATCAACCGGGAATGTATCCATCAACAAATGGGCCAAGTCATCCAGCACATCCCAATAATATGCAACAGAGAAGACCAATGTCACCACCATCGCCAAATTTACCTCAAACGAACATCCAAATGACTCCCAATAGTAAGTCAAATTTTTTTTATATAAATAATTATATTTTAATCTTCTCAAACAGTTTGTACACCGTCGGCTTCTATCGTCTACCTCTCACAGTTAAATACCAATATTAATTATAATAATTTTTTATCTTATCAATTTCAAAGCAATTTTTTTGGTGACAATGAATCTTGCAAATAAATGTCATTTTAATTAAATTTTTTCATGACAACAAGACGCAATCTTGCAACAAAATTGAAAAAATTAAATTAAGTTAAATTAAACAAAGCATTCAAATTTATTTTTTTAAAACAAATATCAAAAAATTTTGATATAGCATCGAAATCAAAACACAACGAAGTGCGATAAATGTGAGACGAAAAACATTAAGATTGTTTATTTTTTGGAATGTTTATGTTCAAACCGACTTATTTCATTTCAAGTTCATTAAAAGATAAAAAAAATTAGTTATTGGACAATTTTTCATTTTACTTGTGTTAAAAATGATTGAGTTACTTTAACCTATTGCATTTTCCGTTGAAATTGATTCTAGTAGAGAAAATTTTCCTTGAATTTTTTTTCTTATGCACGTTTGATGAAGTAAAATTTTAAAATGCATTTTATAACAAAATATTTTAACCATAACTTTGTTATTTTCTTTTCAACATCCTTATTACAATGAAATTTGCACGTATTTTACATGCGTTTCATGTACACAGAAAAACACACACATACACATGAATTTAAATTAGATTAGAATAAAGGATTCTATTTATTTTTCTGATTAAAAGAATTCTCTCAAAATATAACAAAAGTGTAAGAAGTGAAGTGTCTCAATGCAAGGATATTCAAGTAATGGTGACGTGCCAAGTTGATTTTTGAGTTACTCAGATTCTTCAATTAAGTCATCCAACTTGAGTGAGACTTAAGACTGTTGTTGAATTTCGGAGAGCTAAGTCTTAAGTTAAGTTTTTTGGAAAGTTTCGTTCCAAGCCTTTACAAGCCTTTTATGCTGGGTGTCCCTGCCGAGAGATAGACGGTACGAGTGCCCTCCCATATTATTCCCATTGACGGATAATGCGCTTAAAATTTTGTCTTATCTCATTTGGTTTTCATGAATTTTTCAAATTTCCGAAAAAGCTGTAATACAATCATCATCCCAAAATTTAATCACAATCCTTTTGAAAATTAGCTCAGGGTGCCACTGAATCTGAATCTGAATCTGAACAACCCTGATTGAAGTACCCTTCTATTTTAAATTACATGTGAAATAATCAAGAAACTGCATTATTTTCCTTTTTGCTCAGTAATTTTTTTTTCTTTTTTTTTGTATTTTAAAATTACCAATTTTCAATTTTATTTTATGATACACGTTTAAATTTTATACGAGAAAAGAAAAAAAATTGAGTAAATTTTATCATTTTGCAAGTTAAGCAAAAATAAATTTCAGTTCTAATTTACAATGAAAAAGAGAAGAAAATGCAAAAAGAAAATCCTCTTGAATATAATTCAAGCCACATATTGATTGTATTATGTTGATTAAAGTATTATTATTTTTATAAAATTCATTTTTTCATGATAAAATTTTACCTTTATTCGGTTTTGAATACAAAATTTGAATATTAAATATAAATTATTGTAGAAATTGTAGAAAAAAACAATGAAAAAACATCAATTTGTACACTTAAAATTGATTTTGACAAGGAAAAAAAAATATTTTGACATATTTTTTATAAATATTTATTATCATTATTGTTTATTTACTACACAAAATTGTAACTTTAAATAAAAAGCATTAATATAAACATTTTTTGATTATTTTTAAATTGAAATGCAATAAAATGAAACAAATAATGTTGTTTATCATGTCCATTTTGAAAAAATAAAATATTTAAAATTTATTTATTTTACAACCCTTTTTTTCATAACAATGCAATGTTTAAATGTTACAATTTAATAACAAATAACTGTTTTTTTTACTTGTATTTATATTCTGATGATAAAAAGAATGAAACACAAATAAAATAATTATAGTTTAAAAGGACGCACACACACAGGATACAAGTGATGACTTGTCAAATGAACCGTGAACTTGGGATAGAGAAACTTTTATATAGATAAATAAAAGTAAAACTCAGGACGAATATGAATTTGCATTAACATGTGTCCATTTTTTTCTGTTACGGTTCATTTGAATTGTAATGCAATGGCGAAAAAATTTGAAATGAAAAAAGGTAATGCCGGAAGTAGAAATGAAGGCAAAATAGAAAATGGTTTTTATTTGACGATGAACTTACTTTACCCATAGAAAAAAAAATGCAATTCTGTGGGTCGCGACTCAGCGTTTTACAAGGTTTTTTTAAAAGGTTTTAACGGTTTTTTTAATTTCAAATAAGTTCCTGTGGAACTTCAAATTGAGGTGATGCCTACAAGGGGTGACAGAGCCTTAAACTGGCAACAGCCCTCCATTGGCAATCATGTTCAAGAACAATGAATCTGAAAGATAGCAACAGTCTGATTCTAGAAATCATCCCAAATTTCACAAAGTTCCATTAGATCAATTTTAAAAAAATAAAAATTTACACATGAAAAAACTATGAAAAGTAATTTGACGTGACATTTCATAAAACGATTTATAATTAATATTCACCACAAATCGGATGATTGAAATACAATTATATTTTTTTTCTCAACATATTTCTTATCTACATTTTACATTACAAAATTATTATTATTAAGAACTCAAGTCAGTTTCTACTCATATCATGTCATCATCACATAGATTATTTTTCTGTTTTTTTTTTATATTTATACATTTTATATTTTTTTATTCTAAAGTAACCGCAAAAATTACCTTAACTGTGTGTCAAGATACACATTCCTACAATTTAATATACATTTTTTTTAAAAAAAAATAATAATAATAATAATATAATAAAATTCAAAAAAAATAAAAAATCTAAATAAATAAAATATTGTAAAACTGGTTCCTTTTATTGCATATAATAAAATAAATGCATTATATTTAACATTTATTCTTACCCACATACATTGAACAACATACAAAAACCATTATACACATTCTTATTATAAAATATAAGCATTATTTGTGTCTCAAACCAAGTGGTATATAAATAAATTTTCAAGTTAAATGATTAAATGTGTATATTTTGCGCTGATTGACTGACTTGACTTATGCATGCATATAAAAATTGTATATTTTGACTTTGAAATGCAAAATGTATGTATTGAGCATAAATAAGAATATAAAACTGCAAAAAAAAAAGGTGAAATGTAAAATAAAACGTGTATTTCTTGATTGACACGCATCCAAATCGCGGCTCAATACATGCGAAAAGTTAATACAAAGTAATAATAATATAAAAAGGTAGATTATATTTGAAATATGATGCCATTTTATATGAAGGAGGCAAGAAAAATTTACTTTTAACGTTAAAAGGATGCTTAATTTTGAAATTTTATTTAATATAATAATTTTATTTGGTTATTTTTCATGGTTTTCACAATGAATTTTTATATAAAAAAAAATCATTATTTCAAAAACCCATAAAAACTTTTTAAGACAAGGCCAGTTTTTTAAAGATGTGTGATTGAGCAAGACGAAACTGCTTTTGTTCCAAACAAGCTTTGAACTCATTTGACTATCAATAGGACATTGCCGGGACGTTTCACATTTTTTCGAATCCAGCTTAAGCCTACATGCGGAGTCAGTCTGAGCTATTTCAAAAAACTCATCTCGGAATGGGTGGAAAAACAGATGAAATAATACCAGCATCTTCACAGTTCAAAAAGACATCACAAAACTGACGGGTCTCCTAACAGGATACTGCCTTTTGCACAGTCATCTTAAAAGGATAGAAAGGAGTGATTTAAGCACCTGCAGCCTTTACCTAGAAGAGATGAAACATCAAAGCACATCCTTTGTGAGTGTGAAGCATTGGCTAGAGTGGGGATTCGCTACTTCAAGGACGGCTTCTCTTCTCCCTTTACTGTAGTTAACACAGATTCTCAAGTAATCTTAAGATTCTTTGACAAATTGGATGTATTGAAGAAGAACTAAGATCCCTTCGTAAGGAGATATAAAAAAGATCTTATAGGCCG
Organism: Culicoides sonorensis; assembly: GCA_900002565.1. Classification (NCBI taxonomy): domain Eukaryota; kingdom Metazoa; phylum Arthropoda; class Insecta; order Diptera; family Ceratopogonidae; genus Culicoides; species Culicoides sonorensis. The sequence continues at coordinate 345,687 of LN483386.1, read as the reverse complement.
AACTGAGCTCCAGTGCCCTCCATTTCGAAAAAAACGAGCTACATAATTATAAAAGATGAAATCGAGTTGAATGACCACAAATATTTCATATCATATCACAACCAAACTACAAATGAACTTTTGTAACTTAGTATCCCTTTTAGTCAAATAACCCACGATGTTTTTTTTCCATTTCTTCGATTCTAAATCTCTTAACCTTATACAATTTTTTTTGTCATATACATAAATCTACAATGTAATCGTGATTCTTTCTTCTTTTATTTAAAATATATGTTGTTATTCATCATTTTTCTCTTCCTGTTCTTATCCATAGTGCCTTTGTACTTTTTTTTTCTTTCTCTCTTCTAATTGTAAGGCTACCACAGTTTATTATTAATTTTATTATAAATTCCAACGTGAAACATGACAATGTAAAAGAAAAAAAATTGCATATTTATTCTAAACTAGATCCATATTATAGATTTTATACCTCATAAATAAGACAAAATGAAACAAGTTATATTTCAATGCGATACGAAAAATATCACAAATCACATTAAATGTTTCAAAGGTCAATTATCGAAGTTTCTTTTTGTCAAAATTCATTCAATGATAAAAGAAAATGTAACATAAATGAGACATAAATAACAATAAGATAAAAAAAATTAGCATAATCAACATGCATCTATAAAAACAATAACAATTGACAATGAAATGAAATGAAATTCTCCTAATAAAATTTTATGTCCTGACCATGAATCGTTTTGCACACACACTTAAAAGTAACTCGAAGTCTTGTGTTGTTAAGGTGTGGCTAATAATAGTACAGTTAAAATCAATTATTATTGCTACTGGACTTCATAACTGATCAAAATCGTATCGCAATTTAATTTTTCCTCCCATAATCATACGGATTTGAATATTAATTCAAATGAGATACAAATTGTAGGTATTTTGAATAAATGAATGAATGGGCTATTAATGAAACATAAAATAAATTGATATAATTTTTCAAAATGATTTTTTTTTGTATAGTATTAATAATAATAAAATAAATAAAACACTAACTAAATTGACTTGCAGTAACTCATGTTTGTTATGATTATATTGTCTATGCAAATTTAATAAAAACTGTTGAAACAAAACATAAATTATTTTTAATATGAACACGGTTTTTCTATTTAATGAATGGCTTTTTGATACAATATAAATGAATTTTGATATATTTAATTCAATCATTTATGGGAGTATGAACAATGCAAACATTTAATAAATAATAATGATAATGATAACAATTCTGCGTCAACTAAAAAACATTCATATTGAAATAATGATATATTGACTTGTTGATGCATGAAAATACACTTTTAGTTTGGTGTTTATGAAAAATTTAAATGTAAATTACAAGACATTATTATTACTTACTACTACAAAATATGCCCTTTAACTCTAAATACAGGTAAAATTATTGTTATTATTATTAATGTTATTACAATATTTATTATTATTATTATATTATTACTTGTTTCATCTTTTTTGTTTTGTGTTAAGCTCAAATTGATCGAAAGAAACGCGCTTTAGAACGTGGTTGTGTGTCATTTTATTTAAACATAAATTTGGGTAAAGAAAGATGAATAATATCACAGAGTTCATTGTAAACTTTTATGCATCTATGTAGTGCCGAGTAAGGTTCTTGGTGAGTTCGTTTCTGCCTCAGGTAATGACTTCTATCTCTATTTTGAATACTGTTCGTTAATTGACAAGAGTTGATTCTGTGATTTCAAACATCATGAACGAACGAACAGCAGTTCAATCTTTGTCTTTCTCGAATTGTAATAATTTCGAATAAATTCAACCTGTAAGTATATGGAGGGAGTTGAAAGCTTAGGCAACCCAAATTTCTCAAGCAGAAGAGTAAAAATTGCTTTTGAACTGACTCGAGTCTGGAATAGTCAACCTGATAGCCAGGAAGTCATATTTTGCTAGCATAATCAATTATTGGAATAACAAATGATTAAAACAAGAACTTCAGGGAGTAGACATCATTAAACCCTTTACCTAACCTTTTGATCAATCCAAGAATTGATTTAGATCTACTAATGACGATTTCAGTGAGCTGCTTAAAATAAAGCTTGGTGTCAAGCCAGACTCCGAGATCTTTAATTACGCTTATTCGATTCACTATTGACCCAGATATTTCGTAGTTATAATCGGTGAGGTCTTTGATCCTGAAAAAGCTTATCATTGCCATATCAAATGCGCTTTTTCACCTTGTCTTAGTGGAACAGTTTCCTATTATACTGTTTCATCATGTGAAATATTGGAATTTAAGTATCAGAAATAATAATAGTATAAGTGTTTCAACTTTAAATCGTGGCTATCAATAATATCGTTGAGTTAGACCAAGAATGGCTGCAATAAAAATTACCATGATATTTTTAATAACAATATTTAGTTTTTAACTCTTACATTTTAGATGAAAGGATGCGAGTAACTCAAAATATACAATTACAATAATGAATATAAATATTGCCTCAAATTTACACGATTTCTATGATTAACAAAAAAAAATTATATATTATTAAAAAATTATGTAAAAATTGATATGTGCAGTTTATATGAAAAGTATTAAAAGACAAAATTATTTTCAATAACTTTTTAAAAAAGAGATCAAATGTACAAAAAAAATTACAATCATGACTTATCCTTAAAAGTATAACACATCTGATAAATAAAAAAATACTAAAATAAAGAACAAAATCAAAGAAAAAATCTGTATTCAATTGAATTGAAACTCACAGTAGGTAACAAGCGTGTAGATAACTTTTACAAATGTGACAAAGTTTCACATGAATAAATAAAGTAAGTAACAAACATATTTAACAACACCCATAAATAGAATTAAATGTTGCATTTAAATGAATAAATAATAATGATAAACATATGTATAAATAAAAATGTTTGAAAAAAAATAAGAATAATAATAACAATTTATATTAATAAATAAATTATAATCTACAAATAACCGCGTGCCTCTCAATATGTAAATTTATATATGAAAAGAATTACAATTATAGTAAAGATTTAGTTCATTATTTTTCATATTCATAGATAAAATGTCAACTTACAAACTCACGGATTTTAATAATATTTACTATAAGAAACTTTTCAATATATATTTTGTTAATTCATGAAAACCAGAATTAATTTTTCCTTATATGTTGCAAATCATAAAAAATATATTTTATGCATAAGAAAAATGTTAATGGTTTTTTTATATTTATTATTGAATTTTAACATAAAATTAGATGAAATATTGCTTGAATGTCGACTTAAGTTTATTTAATAATGCTAATAATGATTTATTATATTTAAGTTGACCTAAAAGAGATCAACATGTCAAAAATGTGATAGAATGGTATATTGAAAAGTAATGGAAATAAAAATGGCGTTTGAAATATTTAAAGCGCTGATCTTCCTATTTGGTTGAAAGATTACACAGATATACAAAATACCCGACTTGCTCGGACAAAGTTTAAACTATTAAAATAAGAAAATAGACTAAAAATAAGCTGACACGTGTTTCAGGGTTTGGCCCTTAGAGCTCATTTAAGCCTGTTAGAGCTATCAGGCTCATTTTCACGTTTTTAGTCATAACTTTCTTATTTTTAAAGATACAAA
>LN483386.1:313151-333142 GCA_900002565.1 Culicoides sonorensis | reverse complement strand
TTAGAAAAAAATATTAATAATAAATCAAGGTGTTTCGTCTATGATAAGGAAAAGTATTTTCATATCAATTTTCAATGAAAATAAATTTTACAAAAGTTAAGTGAAACAAATTCATATCCCCACAATTGCATTGCATCAAGTATCAAAAACGTCCTTGAATTAAACGCCTTATCAGTTGATTTCTAATTTATTCTTTACATTCAATTTTTTTACACTAGATTTCTATTTCCATGTATTTATTATTAAGTTTATAATGCAATAAAAACACACAGATACATTCACGTATTTGTAAATTGACTTACTTTGTTGACTTACTTATATATTGTTCACTATGCATTTTTTATCATCATTATTATTATTATTAAAAAGACACATGTTGACAGAGAAGTCAGAGATCACCCTTCACAAGTTCATGATAGAAATTTTAAAGTTTTTCTCTTATTTAAAACGAGAATTTAATTTGAAATATTTGAACTTTAAAAGATTATTTCCTTGTGAAATTCGAACATATTTGAACATTCGACGCTCCTGGCTACAATTTAACTTGAATTGTGTGAAATATCACACTGTGAAACCAGACACATAAGGAAATATATGGAAGGATTGTGTTAAATTTTTTACTGAACATGACTTACTTAAAAATAAATATGAATTTTTTGTATTTACTTTTTAAGTTTCAAAAAACAAAATTGAAAATTCATGAGACCGAGGGATTTTTTGTGATATTTTTTGCTATGAGGGTGTTATTGCATTCATACAATTTCTAATAAATTTTTCTACAGTACAGACAAAGGAAATTGAAACATGAGTATGAGAAAAATATTTTTCTACAATATCTGTTACAATCTGTAACTTTAATGAATAACATTTTATTATAGGTCAGTTACAGAAACACGTGTAAAGATATGGTTAGATTTAGAATTTTCTAGGTGATGTGCTTGAGGTGACATTTTTTGTGTCAATTGATTTGAATGATAATAGGTCACAATTACAAGGAGCCTTAGCTCATACGAGTCTCAACCATAAATTTACACAATCACTTTCCATGTAACTGAGTCATAATTTTTACATGCAATGTGCAACGTAATTTGTTTGTTTTTCAATCACTGAAAACCATATAAAGTGTAATTTTTCCTTGAGTTTGACCTAATGGTGTTCATATCAAGTTTATTTTTCATTTACTTTTATTATACCATTGTCTGTGCAGTCCATATCAGCATTTTCTTTTTACACATGTCCACATGCAAAAGGAAATTGACATTTTTTTTCTTTCCCTGATGATGCATCGTCATGGAATCAATGTCGTGTAAAATCGATCAATTTGCCTCATTATTACTTGTATTGGGATTAGCTACTTTTATTTTTCACACACAATTGTAAAAAATGCTCATTTTTATCGTATTATTAAGTGAATGGCATCTAGTACATACAAAAAATTTAGCGTGCAAAAACAGCTGAAGGACATTTCATACAATAAATATCGTCTCGATTAATGTTGCAGCGTTAATTTTTACACTCAATTCGTCACAGTAATTTTCACTTGTTTTTTTCATGTATTTTTATGATCTGTGCATAAAAAGTAGACAAAAGTACAATAACCGATGACTATTATTATAATTATTGGTTTGTACCTGTTCTGTTGATACAATAAAAAAACGGGCTATACTTGTTTTGTTTTATTTTTTGATTTTAATATAAATAAAATCTTATGTTTATTTTTTTGTGAGTACTTTTTTATTTGCACGAGACACATTAAAAAAAAACAACTCATAAACATACAGACACACTCACACTGGATTGTCATGCAGATACATAAAAAAGACCGACATCAGTCAAGTTCAAGGTTGGATGTATATTGTGTGTGAATTCATGTAAGTTATTGCTTCGTCACACTTCAATTTATCTGTCTGTTGTTACATTTTGCAATAATAAAAGTATGACTAGGATCGAGAGAGAGAGGAAATCTATTCTATGCATGGGAAAATGAGTAATTGGATTTCAATTCGAACATGGAACGAGGATATCAAATTTTTCTTCTTTATGAATTTAAGTTAAAATTTAAGGTGGACGTTCATGTAATGTAATTCTAGTAGGACAATGAAAGAAATTTTCATTATCGCACCTTTGAGTCCCCTTTCCATGTAAAACAAGGAGAAAACGTGTTAAGAATTTTCTAGCCAATATTACACAATATTTTGTAAGCTCACAAGAGACATAATATGATTATTGAATATTTCATTCGTGATACATGTAAAATTTACATTTTAAACAAAAAAATTATAAAATATAACTAAGTTGCAATTGAGAAGCCCTAGAAATGGGTTGCACTAGAAAATATTATGAGACAATATTATAGTATTTGATTACAGGTAACACAATTACACTGTAAATACAAAAAAAAGAAGAGAATTCACATGCAAAGGATTGAAAATGCTACACAGAAATAAAAAATGGGTTTTGTTTTGATATAGAAACAGTTAAAACTGACTGTTTTGATAGATAATCAGCAGAAAATTTAAGGAAAAAACTTTGTAAGGTTAAAATCCATTCACTTAAAACTCCAAAAGAGCTCAAAATGTGTGTGGTGAAAATCCTCTGAAATGTAGGTTAAAAAATCTTTCAAAATGTGTTTAGTGCAGATGTTGTGACACCAAAACGCAATAAAACCCCCTTTTCTTTTTTTTCAAATTAAAATACAATACAATTCAAAGAAAAACTAAACTAATCACAATTAATCAACTTCTTTTAATGCTCTTTATGATTTTAATCCATTCAATTTGAAATAAACTTCTTGAGACAAGATTTTGACACACTCATTGCACTTTGACATGTCAAAAAGATTTTTTTCCTTAAAAAAAGAAACAGTATCAAAAAGAAACCTTTGTTTGAAATTATAAAATAAAATCATGATAATTATATGAAAACATATTTGAAAGGGGTGAATCAAGTTATTATTTGATGGTCATTGAAAGAGCACTCATTGTGTTTTTATTTAGGAATCATTGAAAAGTGATTAAGTGTTTACTTTAAAAAAATAAATTCTTAATTTAACCCTTAAATGCATATAAGGCCCTTGAAATCGTTTTAGTGATTTTTCATGAAATGATTTCATTTTCTCTCCTGTGACTGGATCTGATTTTGTGTTATATTTTGACAGCTGTCAAAATTTTCATATGCCAATTTCAATCTTGGTTCACTCCTTGATTTACATGCCCCAATGGGTTAAAAAAACTGTGTTTCAATGAAAAGATATCAAATGTTTCACAGCTGTATCAATTTAATTTGCAACAATTGTCCAATTTTTTATTCTTTTATTAAAATACCACATATAATTTCGATTTCAATTTAAATTTAACAAAAATCGTTATTTTTACATGAATCATTCGACATTATTTTAGAGCACAAAACAAATTCAATTAAATTTTTCTTTATTTCATTACAATAAAATTATGTCACCTTAAATAAAAAAGAAATAACTTTAAAAATTCACACACAATATCATTAATCAAACGAAATTTTGTTTAATGTTTATTATTAAATTAGAAAAGAATTTTAATTCAAAACAAAAATTTTAATTTTATGAATAAGCAAAATTAATGAAACGAACAAAAAATAAAATTCATTGTTAGAACTTCGAAAGATTTATGTTCACATGCTATTATTACAATTTTTATTTGATGATTAAAATTATAATTTGATACATTTGTTAAATTTATTTTATTATATTAAAATTACACACCTTTCTATTATTTTTTCATTGAAATAAATGTAAATTTCCTTTGAATGTGTTAGAATAACAATCAAAATATTTATCCATTCAGTAAAATTCTAAATATTTATTGTGAAAAATCGTATAAAGTATGATGTTTATTATTTTAATTAGTTACAGAAAATTTGTACAAAATATAATAAGTATAAATATTATTTTAAAATTTCATTGTTTTTTTTTGTTTCAATTCAAAAAGGAACAAAAAAAAAGTTACACTTTATAATAATATTAGACAAGGTAATTGCCGATATGAATCTATACCGGTATGATAATGTAAAAAAAAAACTTGACATGCGTTAAACATACACACAACGTTCATTACAAATTTATTTATAGCAATCGAAGACAACGAATATAGAATTTAAGTACCGCGTAATTTTATAAGTTGCATTTAATTTCATTTCAAAAAATATCTCAATGTGTGTGTGTTTTATTCAATATATTCCTAATATTCTTAATAATAATTGTATAAAAATATGACATGATTGTTTAACATTAAATTTCACCCACTTTATAATTTTTAATACTAATAATAATTGAACGTATATGTATAAATGTATAAGAAATAATTAGCACTATGATTATTATTATTAATAGAATTTGTAACGATTTGGTTTCTGTTTATTGTCATATATACATATTTTATGAATTTTATTATGACTTGAAGAAACAAACGTTCATTCAAAAAAAAAAATATTTCCTGTGTGTGTTTCGCTTTTTATACATCAAATCAAAAACCCGACTCATTTATTTTCTAATTTATAGATTTTTGTTGCAATATTCCATAAGTACTCATTATTATTATTATTATTATTACATTACAAGTATGAATATTTTGTACTATAAATATGTAAAAGTGTCCTCGTCTTGTCTGATTATATACAGTTATTTGTAAATATGAGTGTGCTAGACATTTATTTTGTATTAGGATGATCATAATTTTGCGGAAAATTAACGGGAAGGTGCTCGTGACGATGACTGCTTACTTCCATTTCCACCAGTGAGTTGAACACTTTTAATCTTCTTATTTGCGATTCGTGGCAAAACAGTCTTAAATTCGATCCGTATTCAACGTACGATCTTGCAGATTTATTTATTTAGCTTTTCTCTTCATAAGACCACCAGTGACCCACAATGGGTCCTTGAAGGTATGTCTTTCATCTACATGAAACTTAAATCTATATTAATCTATATAATGCAAATTATTTTGATAATGCTCTACTTTATCGGCTTATCCTATAGTGGAGTATCTTGCTACGGTGCGGTAGAATCAAATTTTTTCTGCTTCATACAGATTTGTACAAGCTTGTGATCAATTTCCATGGTGCGTGTTCTGCTTTTTATCGCACTATATAATCCAATGCAGGAGAAAACAACAGTATATAGTACTGATGATTGTCCGCTCTGAGTATCGAAACCCAAGCCATCCAGTTGCAAAGCGAATGCTTTAACCACTGGACCAATGAAGCTGATATGCTCCAAATAACACCTTGAAGGTTATTTAAATTAAAACATAAAACACATTTTACAAAATATGGACCTTGCACTACATAGGCATTATTGGTCTGGAGTTGTAGAATAGGGATCATTCAGATGACTGAGAGTCCATTATTTTATCAGATGATCTTGTTATTTTGTTTGAGGAGTGCAGAGGAGTCTTAATTGCGTTAAAATTTCTGGTCCTAAAGAATATCTCGTTTTGGAGTGCCCTCGCAAATGTTCATTTGCGTCCAATCCTGTGTTGAGCTTCCTCTTATAATAATCGAACATTGCCAGATGGTATGATCAATTGTCTCGTAATTCTGTCCGCAATCACATAGAGCTAAAGTTACGATTTCAATCCGATTAAGATGATCATTTGTGCGCATATGATTTGTGATGCGACGATTTCCAGTCACAATGATCTCTCTACTGTATTCTCTTTTGTGGAACTTCGCTTTCAAACTGACCTGAGCTATTTTTGTGCAGTAGTGAATCTTTTTATACTTCTAATTTAAAGTCATCCTATTGTCTTGACACCAAACACACACTCACACTTATGATAAAATTATCTTCATATATTCATAACTTGCACATTGTGCAAATAATAAAGTATCAAATATAATAAATTGTGTGAAAAATTGAACAATATTTGAAATGACAAGTAACCAAGCAAGCAGCAGGCATGCGGAAGTTATACATGTTCAATCTTTTATTTTTTTTCATCATCATCATCATTATTAATATTATTTATTTTCCTTTTTCACAAACATTACATTTTCAAATACCATATGAATTGGATTCGAATCAAGCATTATGATTGTCGTACTTGATTAATTTTTTTTAACTTTCAATTCAATTAATTTAAAACCATCTTAATTTAATAATCATTATAACCATGATTATGATGATGTGGTAGTTAAAATAAAAATTATTTTAAAAAATAAATAAAATTATCCTGTTTTATAATGAAATTTTAATTTAATTTTGAGTTAATTTTAGTGTGTGTTACATGTAAATGCTAATTCTGTGGTGCATCATTTATAATTATTATTCATAATTCATAGATAAAAAATTTACATAAAAAATTAAATAAACTTGTAATAAACGTTTATTTTTTTTTATTAATATACATACACTGTAGTTTAAAGTTAAAATGTCACTTTTCAATCATATTTCGAATAGATTTCAATATGATAGAGAAGAAAAAAAACTTGTATTTTACAATGATAATTAATAATAAAACGAACACTATTAATAATAATATGCATAATAAAAAGTAATCATGATTTCTTTAATATTTTATACACATTTTATTATCTTCAATATTAGTTAACATTATAAAAGCGTATTCTCAAGGTTGCATTGTACAATAAAACTCACCACAAAAACCATAAGTTTCTATGAGTTCTGAGATATTTGCTCAAGCCGACTGTCACATAACATAAATTCAAGTAATTTGTTTAACTGTAATATTTTTTCATAATATATTAAAATTCTTAGACATTATAACTAAATTTATTGTTATTGATTGAATTTCATTTGATTTGAAAAAAGTTAAATTTATCTGACAGAATTGAACATGACTGATCTTTCATGAAAAAATCAAATTCTGTTAGAATACGAAAACAGTTCAAATAGAAAACCTTGAGATATTAATTCAATGTTAAATCAAAGTTTCAAACAGAAAAAAGTTGAATTTCTCTCAGATTTTATCTCACACTCATTCTCTAGTGTATATTTTAATTGAAATGCAACATCTAATTATAATTTTTTTTTATTTGTATCAACAAAAATGCGATTGTGTACTACAACAATAATTGATTGCCATCTGATTAGCATCATTTACACCTCGTTCGTGTAAATGTTTGCAATGCAACAATGTAGAATTTTTTTTTGTTTTTTTTGTAATTTTTTTATTGCCATTATTGTATTGACTGTATTTGTGTTAGGAAGAGAAGGAACTATGAGAGAAGTCATGTACTGCTTTTGAGCAGATCAATTAAAATTGCATACGATAGCACCCAAATACGGTAGGAACAATTTGACATTGAGGAATTTGAGGATCCCTTGAGAAATCAGAAAGAATCTCGCCTCATATAAAGGTGAAGTCCTTATGTGTGAGTGTGAAGTTAGCCCGGGTGCATTTTTTGCCCGGCTAATAAGGTAAACGGTCTAAGGGGAGGGGAAACATGTCACACACCCTCACCCACTAACTCCTTTTCCCCCATGAGTTTTAGCCATGTCAAAACTTGCCCGGGTGAACCAATTTTTAAAACTTTCATAATTGAAAATCGAGACGAAGAGTGATAATAAATACATGACTTCATTTTCATGACTTTGAATTCCAAACCAACAATCCTTGTTCTCATATAATAAAATTTCTTCCATTGACTTGTTACTCATCTGAAACAATAAAAAAACATTGCATTACATCACTCGTTATGCAGAAACAAATCAGGATTTAATATTCTATTTTCAGTATCATTAAAATTATGAAGTAACAATTTCAAAGAATATCATACTTGACTAATAATTTGCAATTAATCTTCTTCTGGTTTCTGTTATTCAAATCATTTTATTCATATTTTTAACTTGAACTTCATCTTCTAAAACGAAATAAGAAAAACAGAAAGTTTTCAATGAAACAAACATAGTTTACTCAAACAAATAAATAAAATAAAGTCTTTTAATAAAAATGATCCGCCATTAATTAGTTATGAAAGTACTTCATTTAATAGAAGGTGTTTTTATTTGTCTAAATAACGCAAACTGTGAATGTTAAAATGAAATTAAACAGACATTTGCTAATTTTATAATATTACTAAAATAGAAAAAAATTAAGTTATTATTAGTGTTTATCATGTCATTATTAAATCTATTAAAACTTATCACCATATTTATTTAATAAAGTCAGTTATATAATTCTCATAATAATCAGTTTCAGAATTCCGATAATTATCTATTACATATCACAATATATGCAGTAAAACAAGATTAAGGCGTATACACACTTTTTCATAATAATTAAGTGATGCTAATTAGAAAAGATAAATTATGTTTCTAGTTATATTTGTTTAAAAATTATATGACTTATATACATATAAAAATAAATAAAATGTTTATTTACGTCACTTTAGTTTATGTTTCACTCTTTATTATTAAGAAGTTTAAGTTTCAGAAAATTCTAAAATAAAAGTTTCTGTACGTTATTTTTAACGTTTGTTAATTATTTAAACACGTGGTGTTATTTAATCTCAAAAATTATTATAATTTATATTATAATTTTAATACTGTTATTCAATTAAAATTAATAATAAGTATTCGTTATTTTTATTAAAAAGAATAAAAATAAATCATACATAGTTTAAAAGTAATTGACCTTTAACTCTGATCATTTATACAAAACAATTATAAAGATATTTTAATGTAATTACAGTAATTTAATCCTTTTTTTTGGTCATTTGATAATGAAATATTAAAATAAATTTCTAAAATATACATTTTAATACATTGTCTAAAATAATTCACAATACAAATGTATTTTAATTCAGTTTTTGACATTGTAAGTGCTTCTCTCACGAAAATATCAAAATATTGTATGAAATTGAATTCTATTTTGGTCAAAAATAGTTACAATTTAAATTTTTGGTTTTGAAAAAGTACATTTTGGATGAAAGGAATACATTTAAGTAGGTTTCATGAAAAAATTGTACTTTTAGAAAGGGTCTGATCGACGTCACTCACTCTGAGGCCTGTTTCTATGACTTATTTAGGTCCATCGATAGGAGGTGCAGTATTGAGCTCAAATTTCAGACTCCATTAAGTTTTTCAAGTGTTTGAGTACTCTTGCATGTCTTATTCGTTGGATTTTATGAAAACTCACCACTTTGTTTGAACTAAATCTTTTAATTGCAATTTGATAAGCTCAAGATATTATTAAAAAAATCTTAATCTTATCAACTTGAGACAATCAAAAACCTTTTTTTTTAATCTTGATCTGAAATGTTCCTATACACTCTTTCACATATATTTCAGTTCAGTGTTGTACAAAGCAAACACCACACTTATAATAATGTAGAGTGCATTGTTATAGTATTATCATTTTGTTCTGATATAATATATATCTATATATAAAAAAATAAAAACGTTTTACTATATCATTTAAATATAAAGTGCGATATACATTCATTATAATAGAAATATAAATAGACATTATTTATATCAAACAAACAAACATTGTATACACTTTTAAAACAATATGTATAATTTTTTTGCACACTTTGATGTATTTTGTACATTTCATTGCTATATTTATGTATGTTTAAATGTAAGTTAGAGTGAGACAATATTTTTAATATTATCTTATTGAGAGAAGACGTTGCAAAAGAAGAAGAAAAAATCAATTTATATTTATATAAAATATTTACGTCTCAGTCAAATGAAGTGATTATACAATAAAAAAAATTACAGAATATAGTCAAATATTATTTACTTTTAAGGCAAAAAAAAATATATAAAATTCATACATTTACACATTATTATAGAAAAAAAAACATTTTATCAATAATAACAATAATGGTATTAAATTTATATTAATAATAGTTTTTTTTTTAATAGATAGATAAATTTGATTGAAACAAAAGGCGTGCAAAAATATTATTGAGTTAGACTTTTTTTTCGATTATATCGCGCGTCAATTGAATAGAATTGTATTTATTTATAATGTAATATACTTGTATCTCTCTTTTTTTTACCTATCATACATACACAATGTAACATGCATTTAAATAGATGGATGGAAGTGATTATGAATAAGTCGATTGCATGAGTTTTTATCGTGACTTTGATTTAATATTTTTATTATTAATATTATACATTTTATATTATGTTGTTCATATATTTTTATTTATATCCGATGTTTGTTTACTATTTCTTTTTGGATTTATGATCAACGAAACAGTATAAATATGAAAAGTAGGGGTCATGTAATGCAAGTATGAAAATTTCTTTGGCGACGTAAAAAATGTCTCCGAAGTATTTGAAATTAAAATATCATGGAACTTAAAAGTGTTTCTATTAAGTTGAGATAGGTCGTAAAACGGTGTTTCTGTATCAGTTTATCAGGGGACTTATACTCAACTGTAACATGATATGATAATTTTTGTATCGGTAACAATAATATAATATATTTGTGGACTTGTGCAGAGTAGACAATTTATTATTATATTTTTTCATTGTCACCTTTTGTGTTTTGCTATTGCTTATTGTTATTATTTTAATAGCATTCAAAATACTGCAACTACCTTATTAAGAAAGTACGTCATGTGAACAATTGGCCGGCAAATACATTGTTCTATAATGTAGTGATAACTATTTTAAAATACATATTAAGAGTGTATTTTAAGATATTTTCTTTCACATTTTTCACTCGTGTTGGACGCAAGCAGTCTCTATCGTGGGGTGATCCACAAAGTCAAGGGAAAGATAAAATGCATGACTGTAGATTGCAGTACAAACAGTAACAGTCCTGGATACAAATTTTAACAGTTATTTTTTCGTGTTAGTATATCGGTCAGTATCCCTGACTGATTAGGAAATGATGAAAATTCTTCTCAATGAATTTTTGGTTGACTCAAAAAATTTTTTGGACTCTGATACTTACTTGACTTAATTTCAGCTTCATTTTATATTTGAATGTGCATCATGTCCTAGAATATGTCTGAGGTGAGAAAATGAAATGTAGGTTACAATTATCGATATTAAAGACATTAAATGTCAAACAAAAAAACTACAGTGATCCAAACATATTATTTGAATAAAAAATTAACACAAAATGGTTTATCAAAAAAACAACCAAAGATTGACAAGATATGAGCAGTTCCATAAAATTTGAGTTCAATATTGAAATGCTCATATATGCTGACAATTAAATTTGAAATTTCCACATGACAGCTTGCTTTTATGTTAATTTTCTACACATATGAAATATTAAATTTATATCTTTTAATATGATAATATGTGAATAAAAACTTATAAGTATGCCAATTTTCTATCAAAAATTTTGAAATTAGAACTTACCACATGTTATAATTATTGCTACATAACTAAAAATATGTAATACAACGGAGCCTTCTTTCATTTTCATAGTTTATTATTCATTCTTGATGTCGTTTCGTTTTAGTTTTTCGAATATCCTGAGGTCTGATATACATCTAAGCCAAATGAATATGAATAGAACCCTCTTGACATCTACGTAACATGATTATGCCACTAAATTATCTAATAAAATATTTTATTACCATCGTAAATATGAAGTTATACACTTAAGTATTTGATTTTTTGATATTTTTCACAGGCACCTTACATTTTGTTTTATTTTAGACACATATTATATTAAACAATTGATATGACCTTGAAATTTTTATTTTTACCACAAAACTGGTAAAATGTTAAACTTTGAACACAAGAAAATCATTTAGCAAGACAATAAATAAGCAATTTTCTAATATCTCAATGTATGAAAATAAAATAAAATAAATATTCACTGTAAAATTAATGTATTTAGAGATAAAATAACCGATACGTGACTAAACAACTGTTTAAATCTATTAAAAGCATAAACGTTCATACATGGACAATAACTTAATGTAGAGGAAAATTAATATTATTACAATACATTACAAAAAAAAAGAATAAGGTTTCTCCTATCCATGTAATAAATAATACAATAAATATTAAATAATAATGGAATATCAAGGGATTAATATTAAATCTGTTCCTTCAAATGAAAAGAAAACGAGGAAAAAAAAGATTGATCACTTTTGCTGTGCATAAAAATTTATTATTATTTAAACTACTCAGGTAAACTGCTTGCGGCAGAATGCTCAGAAGCATATAAATTATAAATAACACAGTTATACAAAATACATCACTTGCTAGAACAAAGCTCAAACTATGAAAATTAGAAAATACACTAAAAAAAAGCCGACACGTATTTCGGGGTTTGGCTGTTATACCCTATTTAAGCCTTTTAGAGCTAGGAGGCTCATTTTTACGTTTTTAGTCATAACTTTTTTATTTTTAAAGATACAAAAAAGAGGAGATACTCATTTCGATACAGCTTCATAACATCTAAAACTTCGCAAAAACAAACGAAAAAATAAATAATTTAATAAAAAATTTGTTATTTGAGAAAAAGCAAAATATAATGCATTTTCATTAGTTTTTTTTCAATTTTTCCCAAAATTTTTCCATCAAACAAATTTTTTTGTTCTTCTAGAAGTTTTAGATGATATGAAGCTGTATCGAAATGAGTATCTCCTCTTTTTTGTATCTTTAAAAATAAAAAAGTTATGACTAAAAACGTAAAAATGAGCCTCCTAGCTCTAAAAGGCTTAAATTTTCTAATTTTCATAGTTTGAGCTTTGTTCTAGCAAGTGATGTATTTTGTATATCTGTGTAATCATCAATTTTAAATCCACACAAAAATTTTCTTATTGTTTTTTTTTTACCACAATGCAACTTCAATGTTCTGTGATCCACGTTCACCGTTAACATTCAAAAAGAATTATTATAAAGAAATAGTCATCAAATGTATAAAATTTTTCATATAATAAAAATTGTTCAAAAACCTGAAGTTTCATATTTTAACATATAATTTATTTAACATTAACACTTGCTGATGTAACTCACTCTCTTGCAATTTTTTCATATAAATGTTCCAGCTGTGTAAACGCATGCACGCACACTATACAAAAGAATTTTTTTCATATAAAGTTTTTATATTCATTCATAATTACATCTAATTAAATAACATTTTAATGAAAACGCATTTTTTGTTGTAATTTGATGAAAAAAATATGCATATTTAAGTAGATTCAATATTTGCTCATGTGAAGAACAGTAGCAACTGGATATGTTTATGATGTTTTGTTTTTAGGTGCTTGTCTTGTGTTGCGAATATTGATGAAGAAGTGTTAATATTAGTTAAGAAGAAAAGTAAACACGCAATTTTTGAAAATAAACTGCTGTTGGCAATGATAATTGAAGGAATATGAATATAATTTTGTAGCAATGATCGTTATTACTTGAACTCATATAATTTTCTTTAATTCTAGAGTAGCTTTCAATTAAAAAGAAGGAAATTTGCATTGTAATTTCTGGGTTGAAGCTCGTTAACTTGTGTTCATGAAGTAGACCATTATCTGTTTCCCATTCTTTTCATAAAGTGTATGAAAATTTACATGGATTACATCTTGATGCTCGATCTCTGGATTATAAATTTCTGTTATGGTGAAACCTAGATTAATTCATGTCTATCTCAATCCGTGCAAGTTCACGATTTCTTTATTTTTACACTTCTTTTTCTGAAGATTTTTCTTCAAATTATAATCCATATGTCGATAAGTATCCTTACTTTTGTATTACCTTCACCTGCTCAGGTTTCAGATCGTTCATTCAAAAATGTACAAAACACAGCAATAACCCAATCTTACGTCCATTTTCATCCTAAAACTTGTCATAATAAAACTAATATCAGTTTATTTTTCAAAAAATAAATACAATTACTCACCTGTTTTCGTTTATAACTTTTGTTTATCGTCAGCAATCAATTTCTCATTAAAACTAACGCCGAAAATCAATTATGATTAAAAAACTTTAAATTAATTGTGTTTGATCATTCTTTAATGTGTCCCTAACACGCAATGAAAAATAATTTTTATCCAAAACCTATAATTTATGATGTTGTTAATGGTCACTTTTAAAATTCTTTACAAAAAATTTCAATTAATTTAATATTTTTTTGATAATTATACATCATTGTGCTTTGAATAGAATTCATTAAAAGTTTGAATTAGATTTTAGAAGAACAATGATAAGTTATTTAAACTTCAAATTGAAAATTAAGCACTAATATAATTGTCAAATTCATTATTCTTGTACCTCATGTAGTTCTTATGAGAGTAAAAAATGTGTTATAAATTTTATATCTTTATTAGTAAATTGAATAAATAAGTCTTTAATCTTTTCCTGGTGAAAAAAAATTGCCACACTTAAAAAATTATCAATTTTTTTTTGAATGTTAAAATACCATTAACTTGCACAATTTTTACATCATAAAAGAGAATTTAAAAACCGGCATATTCACGTTTAGTTGCAATGTAAGAATTTTTTTTCTTTATGCCGATAAAATGATATATCTCTTGCAGAAAACCGGTTGCTTCTGAATATGCACCAAGATACACAAATATGGTTAACGAGTGCATAAGTAAATATTTTATCACTACTGTGATTATCGGTATGTCGTACAAGAATATGAAAAGAATATGTTTTATTAAAAAAAAATTATATGGAAGAGAGGAACAATGATAATAATAATAAAATAACATTATGAAAAAAAAATGTTACAATTGAGGTGAAAGATCTCCTGATGAGAAAAATTGATAATAAATAATCGATAAAAATTTAAATAGGGCCAAGTTGTAACTCAATTCGCACTGCACGGAAATGTCATACATTGCTTTTTGAATCGCTAGTTAATTCGTGTTAGTATATCGGTCAGTATCCATTTACCTTGGATATTATCAGAAACTTTGAGAATTTTGAATACTTTGATGCCTAGAAATGTAAATCCATAAAATCTGAATATATTAATTGAAATTAAAAAAAATAACTCTTACTTACCTCTAGACAACTAACGATCTAGTTATGTTATGAAAAAAATGTGCAATATATAATAAAAAGTTGCAGTTTTAAATACAATGTAAAACTCTGGCGATACAACTCCATTTATGTGTAACTAGTTCTTCCTCTTCTTCTTCTTCTTTTTCCTCTTACAATAGTTGTTTTATGCTGTTACAATGCAATGAACTGTATTACACTACACTTATTTTGCGATCATTATGTATTTTGATTCAAACAAAAAATTGTTAAAATAATCTCATTTTATAATAATACATGAGCAGAATTAATCGTTTTGATTCATTAACAAATGTATCAATTTTTTGTTGAATAATTAAATTGATATCGTTAAAATTCAACTCACTAATTTTGTGAAAATAAAACATCTTTCATCTCTTAATCATGCGTATAGATATCACATTATTTATGTCTGATAAAATTATTTTCAACATCTGTTGAGTTTGAAGGAAAAAATCTCAGACATTTCTAACAAAAGTAAGCAATGCATGTAATTGACATTTTAAATTGTCATGTAAAACAATTTCAATAGAGTAAACCGCAACCTCAAATGTAAATATACGCATAATGACAACAAATATTACATAAATTTTTTACTTGATTGTAATTTTTTTCTATATATATAATTATTTTATTATATTTTATATTCTATAAGAGTGCAACATAGTCTTTTTACGGTTCACCTATATTTAAACTTGTGTAAATTGCTTATTTTTTACTGAGAATCCAAACAAATGTCTGGTTTGTATTGATAAATGCTCTTTTCGAACTTGAATCAGTGTAATTTGATTTTATAAAGACAAAAATGTGCTTTTACGATTCATTTAATACTCGATTTCTTTTCTAGATTTAATTTCTAGTGAAGCGATGCAATATGCATTGAAATGTTGTTTTTTTTTACTTTCAATCGAGCACATTAATGTTAGACAGGATCATTTCAAATTGCATTGTCTATTCTATGATACATTAATTTCGATTTAATGACTAACGTTCCTGGTTTTTTTTTCTAAAAAAAATGCAGTTACGAACAATTACAATAATAATTTGTCTTTTCTTGTTCATTTCTCTTGTTGTAGTACATATTTCATTACCTGTTAATATTTGTCTTCATCACATTTTCATTTAAATACAGTGAATTAAGAGAATCGCGTTGCATAAATAAGAAATAAAATCATCAACGAAGTGTAAAATGAGTATTTTTTTCTAACTTGATTATTCTTTTAAATCTTTTCATCTTAGAAGAAATACAAAAAGAATTCGTGGTATTGTTATTAAATTCAATCTACTTTGTGTGTATTTTCAGTAATAATAATAAATAAAGAAACACAATATTTTCTTGTTTTCACAAATGATCTCACACAACAATACAAAAAAGGGGTGAACTCTCCTGTCTTTTAAAAGTATCTTCTTAACTTACAACTATCTTAATACACATCGTATTACTTTTTTATTTTTTAACAATGAAACAGTTTACCTTTCTTATTATAATAATCATTTAATCCTCTAAATACTGAGTTTGCGTTTTATTTTCCTGCTTATTATTAAATGTATAGAATTTTATTGAAAATACACACACGCGCTTTTAACATAATTCATTTATTCAGTCCGCTTGTTTAACACTTTGTCCTTACTTGAAATTGTTTTTTTTAATAAGAAATTCAATTCGTATGAAATTATCTGGTTATTATAAATACTAGTTATTATTCTATTTCAATTTGAACGTAATTTATATATTTTCACATGATTTAGTTGTGAATTGTATACAATTAATTTTTTAAGTTAAATACAAAAAAAGACTGTATTTAAACTAAAGAATTGAATTCAAATAATTTGAGGGGTTTATTTAATTTTTGTGTATCAAATCACCTTCTGCTTTTGTTATGATTTATATGCGTGATTTTGAAATGTGTATCTGTTATTAACTGCTTGATTTTTGTAATTCATGTCAAGTGAGAATGAAATTGCGTTACATCGATTTTTGGTAGTTCTTTCTGATTCAGATTTGTAGGGCGGTTATTAAAGCCAGCACTCAAGTTGTTAGTCTGGACTCTTGGATGATAAGAGGACCTTTTTTTGACGCAGATATCAATGACTTTATTCTGGGCTATGGGTAATTATTTTTATATTTCGTGTTAGTATATCGGTAAGTATCCCTGCTTTTACAGCACAGGATGCTCAGCATGCTTTCACACCTAATAAACTCAAAATAAAAATAAAATTTAATTAAATTTCAATTTTTAAATCCAATTCACTTTACTTACCTCTCCTTATGATGTCCATTCATTCACTATTCTCCGATCATCAGTACCCTGTTAACATTTTGTTCTTAATGTTCTTAAAACATTGTAATTATATCCGATTAGAATGATTTACAATGTGATTGCGTGATAACAACAACGAAAATGACCAAGAAAATATTATTATGTTATAATTTATAACACTCATTTAACTACTTCTCTCTTAATTCATCAGTGATGTGCAAATCCTGAAATAAACATGAAAATATTGACATGAAATCAAGAAGCAGCAGGATCATCAAACACACTTCTGACCCTTTAACATCAGATTCTACACGAATTTTGAATCAATGTATCCTCAAAATTGCATGTATTTACACATTTTTAACAAAAAACGTAATAAAAGAACGCAACACAGTACAAGATACAATGCAAGTACAAGAGAAAAATAATAAATTTAACAAAAAAAAAGTTTTTATATGTAGTCACGAGACAATAAAGCAGGTGATTACAATCTTAATTTGATTTAAATTGTTGACGGACATCTATTTGCATGTTTATTTTATGATGCAACACGTAAATGTGAATATGAAACAATTTATAAAAAAAATACACATAATAAAAAAAAACGAATGACATACAAAAAAAATAAAATAATAAAATTGTGTCTAAACATATATTGATAAAATTAAGAAGTGTCATCCACGTACATATTAAAATGAAAAAAAAATTTATAAATCAATTCCAAATGATTCTCTGAAAGAACTCACTGAGTTTTTTTTTGTCACATTTGTAATTTAATTTATACATTTTTTTTATTACTTAATTTGTTTGACTGCAGTTTGTCAATTCAAATGTTTGTCGGGTTTTGTCTCCCCTTTTTTTTAATTTATTATATTTTTTGCCGTGATTTTAATGTTATCTGTTAAGACAGTTTAAATTACTTACATGGGTCCCAAATTGATTCAAAATCACTTTCCTGAGCTTAGATCAATGGGCATCAGACGCTGGCTCAAACAATGGACGATTCTCGAATGTTGTTGCTTAGATTATGTTCTATAAGGGCACCATCTCGGTCTTTTCCTAGCAAATTCGATCAATAAATTGTTTAAATTTTCCGTAATTCCAATCAAAATAGTAATTAAACTCCAACATAATTAAGGAAATAACTCAAATGTCATTTCAAATTATATCATTTTCACATAAAAATTCCTCAAATAACCTTGTGACACAAATTAACTTCATAGCTGTCAAATTAAATTAATAGAAATCACATTATCGTAAATTCTTACTTTAACTACAGCATAATTTGTTATTCATTGTTAATTATATCAATAAAATAAAAAAAAAAGTTAATTGTAAAATTGTTCATCGAATTGTTTAATCCCCTTTAATTTTTTTTTTTGTAAATGACTGATGTGAATAATTTCATGCATGATTTAAACACAAAAATTAACAGTTTTTTTTAACATTATTTTCAAAACAAAGTATTTACAATTTATTCACTTAAATAACCATTTACGCTTTTTATTTTTATTTCATTCATGTGTCTTGCAAAATGCAAAATGACGAATAAAATTGCATTGATTTCAATTGGGCTCACGATTCCAGGAAATAGACAATTTAATTGTAGTTTATTATTTTGTGTTCTTGTTATGTGCGAAACCTTAAAAATATGTTTGTTAAAATGTAACTTCAAATGAAAATGAATGTCTATGTATGTGTGTGTGAGTGTACGTGTGTGACAAACAATTTATCTGCAATTAATTTAAATCTTGGATGAATGTTTCACTAATGCAAGTGTAGCAAATTTTCATACTTTATTAACTTTTAACATGCATCATTTGATATTCACTTTATCTTCATTCATAACCCAGTTGATGAGAAGTAAAATGATGGTTGTCATCATTATTATTATTTTATATTATTGTAGGTGACGCATTTTAAATTTTGATTACTCATGACAATTGAATACATATCAAAAATTTTAATCGAATATTTTCCGAGATAGGTCAGTAGTCCCACATAATTCCAATCAAGGCTGATGTGGTTTTTGTTGTTTATTTGTACTTTTTGGCCAATTGTTGTTCAATAGTGTGTCAATAATGTGATATCACATTACATTACATTGTTTTATCCATACACTGATTTGATTCAATTCACAGTGAAATCACCTAATTTATATGTAAATCAAAATAATAATGTCGAATTGTATTTATTTTATTTTAATTTTATTTGTCACACCTACACACACACGCACACACTCATTGAATTTTGTGCCACACACACAGCATCTCATTTTATTATTTCATTATTATTGTTATTTTACTATTTGATATTATTATTATTATTATTGTTTTTATTATTTATTATACACAATATTTTATTATAAGTAAATTGAACTGAATTTAACTTGAAAATGACAATAACTCATAATACAAAATAACAAATGTCCAACAATTTAATCATGGCGCTTGATGTGTGCAACGAAGATTTTTACTCATATCACTCATTTCTTATTCGTACATATTTAAATAATTAATGCTGCATTTGAAATGAGTCTTGCAAAAATATGCGATTAAAAGATGTTTTATTTAAAATAGTATTCAAAGAAAATACCTTGTAAAGTCAAATGATTGATCATGATTAATGAAAGCAATCATACTGTATTTCATATTATTTTATCATGTATTGAAAATTTACTATGAATCGACTCTCTTGGTTTACTGTCACTGCTATGTATTGCATTTCCTGAGATATGTAACTATTTTTCATCATTTATCTTATTGTAAATTCCGTATGTC